>JAKUCM010001355.1:0-70957 GCA_023374145.1 Lepidium sativum | reverse complement strand
TACATTGAATATTTTTGTGTGTTTATCTTTCAAATAGATGGCACCTTACGGTCATCCAAATGTCACAGATCATGATAAGCCTGATGAAACTGATGGAGCAAATGAAGATTTTGAGGTTCCAAGTTCTGGAAATAAAGGGGAAAAGGAAAGAAAAAGAAAGAGACAATAGTTCTATGCCAAAAAAAGATACGATGGTTGGGGTTTCTGATCACTTCACTAGACATAAAAACAATAATGACAAAAACTAATTGTCATTATTGTGAGAAAGAGATGGTATTTCCAACCAAATTTGGTACACCCAACATTAAGACGCACCTAAATAACACATGTAGGTCTTACAAACTTTGCGAAGCTGCGAATAAGTTTAAAGATCAAATTGTAATTGAAACCGATGGTGATGGTGGTGCTCTTAAGTTGTGTGAAGTATCAAAAATTGTGGTTAGGGAAGCTATTGATGAAATAATTATGTCAACATAATTACCTTTTGCTTAGCTGAATGGAACATCAAAAGAATGTTTACAATAACTATTGACAATGCCACATCAAACAATTCAACATTAAGGAAATTTAAGGGAAAGTTCAAAAACATTTGAGATGATGCATTGGTGTTGAATTGTGAGTCTTTTCATTTAAGATGTGTTACTTACATTCTTAATTGGTTGTGAAGAATGACTATGAGGAGATTGACAACAATATCAATGCCATTTGTAATGGTATTATGTTTGCAAGGTATTCAACACCTAGAATGAAGTCATTTGAGGAGCGTGTGGAATCGAGAAGGGGTCTTCAAAGCAAGTATACCATTGGACGTGAGAGTAAGATGGAATTCCACCTATCTCATGCTATAACAAGCTATGAAGTTCAAAATCGGATTTGAGAAAATATTGGTTGAGGACTTGCCATATAATTACTAGTTCAAAGATATTGTGGATGGAAAGAGAGGATTGGACCACCCTAAAGATGATATGGATTCAATTAGTAGGTTAATCCAATCCCTTATCATATTCTACAAATCAACTTTGGTTCTTTCAGCCTCACCTTTGTTTGATTTCATAAGCTCTATAGTGAGTGATAACAAGATTTTACTCAATTGCAATTATCCTATCATACTTATCATATCAAACTAAATGGGTGAGTTACTATAAATCATAATGCAATGGATCTTTCTAGTTCAAGCCAACTGATAAGGGGGAAGTACTAGCAAGCTAAGTGAATACAATGCAATGAAAATAACATGAAACAAAAGACTTAAGATAAAAAAAAACAGAAAGTTGTATAGCAATAAACAACAAACAGTTCAGCAAATGCAACTAAAGAGAAGCAGGGCCTTGAAGAGTGAGGTTATTGATCAATGCTTAGATAGGAATCTCTTAATCAATTTACAAACCATTAAGGAATTTCTCTAGGCAATAGATTCAAATCAATCAATTTCATTCTCATAAACTCAACTTAACTATCATTAGCGAATTATAAACAAGTTGGCATAGAGATACAACCTATTTTTGCCAATACATATCCTAAACAATCAATCTCTTGAGTTAGACACGCATATTTTAGATTTTGGTCGAGTTAGACAATTTCACAAACACCTTATTGGTAGAAAAATGTTTCTAATCAAATTCCAAATAACCAAGATGAAATAAGCATTACGACTACTAAAACTGAAGAGATCTAATCATTTCTAAGCTTAAGCAACCTAGAAACTCATAGATTTACATAGATTTACATCATTTCTTGAAGAACCCTAATTGATCTACTCAATCTTCATGGAAAATGCATAAACCCAAAAAAATAAAATAGATAGCATGATTAGAAATATGAGAAAAAATGAACGAGATTATCTGAAAAGGAAGTGCATAAACTCAAGCATTCAAACAAGATCTAAATATCAAAATCTAATTGAGTACCTTGGTCGAGTGCCTTGTAATCATTGTATACAACTTGATTAAGCGCAGCTCGACCACTTGTATATCGAGTTTACAGCTCTAGTGGTTGTATACTCGACCTTGTTGGTCGAGTGTGGTCGCTCGAGAATAGTCTAATTTTTTTTATTATGCTCCCAAGTTGTGTTCCATCTTCAGGTCCAATCTCAAGGTCTCCTTTATGTCCAAAAAATCTAGAAATTTTTTTCACGTAACTAAAATCATCGCCAATGTAAAATGTGTGCAAATGCTTATGCAAAATGTTCCTAACTATGCAAAGAAACTAAAGAGACTAAGAAATGGTTCAAATACTAGATTGATAAATGCAAAATAGATATTAAATGGTTCCTAAAACTAGCTAAAATACACACATATCAGTGAGAGTTTGATATTATAGAAACATTAAAGCACTAAGCACGAGTGATGGATATGATCAAATCTTAAAGGAAAAAGCAGTTTGCATGTTAGGAAGGTTAGAGAAATATTGGGATTTGTTTGGGACATGAGTAGAAATGAATAAACTAGTGCTAGTAGCAACTGTTTTTGATCCAACAAAAAAACATAAAGTTTGCTCAGCTTTGTTTTGAGAAATGGTATGGTAAAGATAGTGTAGAATCTAGCCATCTTTATGATTCAATTGTGCGTATTTTAAGGAGATTTTTTGATGAGTATAGCTCTAGAGTGAACCAAAGCAGATTGTTCTCAGTCACATGGAGTATCTTTTGAGTCTCAAGAGCATGTTGAAGATTCTTTTACTGAGAAAACAGTTCTTGATAATGGTCTTGAACATGAGAGTATGAAAGATATTTATAGAGAACTTGTTCAAGAAACTGGTAGTCAAAAAAATTTTAATGAGTTCATTTGTATTCGAAAGAAAGTGTGGAGGTTAAGCAGTATAAAATTTCTAGTTTTGTCACTAATAGCTAGGAACATTTTTATTTTTATTATGTATGTGTCATCGGTTGCATCCAAATCAGTCTTTAATACAATTGGCAGAGTTTTGGCTTCATCTAGGAGTTGTTTTGACTTACTACACGCTTGAATATTGATAAGCACTTAGCAATGGCTATAATGTAAAACTAAAGTCAATGAAAGAGGAGTGATAAGAAAAGAAAAATACTTTCGAATATATAGCTTCAACATGAAAGGTAATTTAAAGCTTTAATTATGTTTTGTATGTACTTGTATTAATTAATATAGTTCCTAATTCATCTAATGTTATCCAGTTCTTTGTAATCAAAATGTAGAATTTAAGTCTGAATTCAATATTCAAAGACGTAGGATATTGACGTAAAGTCTTTGTAAACTTGTTATGTTTTTACTTTTTAATTCAACTACTAGTCTATTTGTTTTAAAGCTTTAACTTTTGATGTCACGTCCTTTCAATTAAATGATTGTGATTAAGTGATGTTGTTTTCAAGTTAATGTTAGTTACATGGTATGGTATGTTAAATTATTTGTTGTTGAATTTTGATGTTAATTATGATTCAGTTTGTGATTGCTTGCATTGCTCAAGTATTTTTGCATTTTGATGTTGTTTAAATCTTTGACTGAGTTCGATTATGTTTTTGGCAGACTGCGACTAATTTTTGTTTGATTGGTTTTTAGATTATGGTGTTTGGATCTAGACCTATTGGAATAGCAACATTAAACTTTGTTTTTTTTTGGATTAGAAGTCTCACTTTTTGTACAAGTTAAAACATCTTAATTGTACAATAGATTATTTCGGGTAATTTCTCATATTTGAGTATGAGTTAGGGTAAAAGGATCCGGAATTTTGGTTCTGAAATCTCAAATATTTTGCAGGTACAAATAGTTTAGATTTGAATTGACCCAGATCTGACTACACCCGACACCAAACCCAAACTAAAACTATAGCGGATCGTAAATGAGTATAAACCTCCCTTACTCAAAAGATCCGAACGTGATAAATATAAAGGTTCCCACGAAACAATTACAGTAATTAGTGGATCTTTCGGGACTAATTGAGTAATTAGCTCTTTTAAGAAAGTGACTTGAGTTTGTCTTCTTTTCTCTAATTGTCCCATAAAAATTCGCAGTGGCTTAACTGTACAGTTTTGCCTATAGAGAACGTACAAGACAAGATTTAGACCATCGACATCGGTCAAATTTGACAACGTAGCCGACACTCCCGAAAAGCAGTAAAAAAAAAAGATAAAAAAACGGGAAAAAAAGGATTGTATATAGTTTTTTTACCGGTGGCCAGTGGACCCTTCAATAAAGAGTAAAGAGACAGCCTGTGTGTGTGTCATGTATCATCTCTATTTCAATCCCAACCGATCCCTCCGGTTTCCCGGTAATTACGTTCCCCGTTCTCATTCACCGACACTCGTCCTTCATTAATTAACATCTACGATATTATTTATGATTAAACTCATTAAGTTTAGGTTTATTCACACTCAAAAATATCTACTCCACTTAGCTAAAGATGATATTTTTAGCATTAATTTGATTATTCATTCCTATTATTATAATCGTGATTCATTAGATGCTGTCTAGTTGTATTCACACGCGGTGGTCCAGTGAAGCAGATCCAACGGTTGAAATTAGCTTATAATTATAGATCTAATCCGAGCCGTTAGATTTCTAGATCTCATTTTATGAATCACATGAAGAATCAATCTGGCCGAAATTACGATCTTACACCTCCCTTGGTGAGCTCTCGTATATAAAAAGCTTCTACGCTCCTTCTTCATCTTCGTATCCTCACATTTCTTCACTACTCTCCATTACTAATATCTCACTCTCCTCCTCTTAGGTATCTAATCTTTTCTTTGATTCATACGTTCTTATCATTCTGCGTTTCTTTAGAATTTTGAATAAGGTCTCGATTTTTGGTTTTAACTGATTGATGATTCGATTTGAATTGCTGTCTGCTTCAGTTGTGGATTTTCTAGATCTGGTTATTGAATCTGGATTCGAATTTGAATTGATTGAAGTTTCTCACTGATCTTGTTGATTTCTCTGTTAGGTTTCTGTTAAATCCGACGCAAAATGGAATCTTTTTTGTTCACCTCCGAATCTGTCAACGAGGGACACCCCGACAAACTTTGCGATCAGATCTCCGACGCTATCCTCGATGCTTGCCTTGAACAAGACCCCGAGAGCAAAGTTGCTTGCGAGACCTGTACCAAGACTAACATGGTCATGGTTTTTGGTGAAATCACCACCAAAGCTGATGTCGACTACGAGAAGATTGTCCGTAAAACGTGCCGTGAAATCGGATTCATCTCTGATGATGTTGGCCTCGACGCTGACAATTGTAAGGTTCTTGTTAACATTGAGCAACAGAGCCCTGACATTGCACAAGGTGTTCATGGTCATCTCACGAAGAAACCAGAGGAGATCGGAGCTGGTGACCAAGGTCACATGTTTGGCTATGCCACTGATGAGACTCCTGAGCTCATGCCGCTTACTCACGTTCTCGCCACTAAGCTTGGAGCTAAGCTCACTGAAGTTCGCAAGAATGGAACTTGCCCGTGGTTGAGGCCAGACGGTAAGACTCAAGTCACTGTTGAGTACTTCAACGAAAACGGTGCTATGGTCCCTGTACGTGTCCATACTGTTCTCATCTCAACACAGCATGATGAGACTGTGACTAACGATGAGATCGCAGCTGATCTTAAGGAGCATGTGATCAAGCCAGTGATCCCAGAGAAGTACCTTGACGAGAAAACCATCTTCCATCTCAACCCATCTGGTCGTTTTGTGATCGGAGGTCCTCATGGAGATGCAGGACTTACCGGCCGTAAGATCATTATCGACACTTACGGTGGATGGGGTGCACATGGAGGTGGTGCTTTCTCCGGAAAGGACCCAACCAAGGTCGATAGGAGTGGTGCATACATTGTTAGGCAAGCAGCTAAGAGCATTGTCGCCAGTGGGCTAGCGAGGCGGTGCATTGTTCAAGTCTCCTACGCCATTGGTGTTCCTGAGCCATTGTCTGTGTTCGTGGACACCTATGCAACTGGAAAGATACCAGACAAGGAGATTCTGGAGATTGTAAAGGAGAATTTTGATTTCAGACCAGGAATGATGTCGATTAACTTGGATTTGAAGAGAGGAGGTAATGGTAGGTTCTTGAAGACTGCGGCTTATGGCCACTTTGGAAGGGACGATCCTGATTTCACATGGGAGGTTGTTAAGTCACTCAAGTCTAACAAGGTTCAAGCTTAAAGAAACCTGAGCCAATCTAAGGTTTAGCTTCTGTTACATTTCTGTTCAGATTTGGTCCTCTTCTCCTGGCTTTGTTTATTATAACTCTGAGATGGGTTTATTCTTTTTTATTTCATGTTTGAAGAAAGAAAGCTAAGCAAAAAGGAAATTTATATAATTATTATTCCTATTGTATCGTTGTGGTTGTAAGTTAAATTCATAATTTGTATCCCTGGCTTCTTTGAGACGAAATTTATATTACGAAGAATATTCGACATCATTAGCCTTCGTTTGCATTACCAATGTAAAAGATTTTGGCTTTTGAGTTAAGGAATCCGACAACATTCTTTGACGAGTCTGAATAAGACTCAGACTGCAAACTGAGAAAAGAAAGAAGAAATCGAATGTGACTTTGAGTAATAACATGATGAGATTAGAGTGGCACTAGTGATTCCATGAACGCAGATATCAGCCTCAACCAGACAGACATCTTTGACTAACAAACCACTAGTTGGCTGCGTCAAGTAAACGATCGATACATATTTCACCCATCCGTTCTCTGAGCTTGATCGACTGAACCATTTAGTAACTGTGACCAGACACAAGTTACAGATCAAAAACTGAACAGTCTCACATTCACATAACAAGTACCAGGAAATGAGTTTGTGGGCGCTTACCTTTACCAGTTGATCAAATATACGAATTGTAAACTCTGCAAATATCTTTGTACCGACTGAAATGGTTTCAGGATCTACGAGGGTCAGATAGATAGAAAGATGGGTTCCTGTTCCTTGCTTTGTTCCCTTTGGATACATCCTTATTTTCCTGTATGAGAACTCTTTGTTAGAATAAAGCTACGCTTCAAGGGTTGTTGCCAAATATGTTGCTACCATTTTCTATCTCCAGCGAAGAAAGTATTTGAGTCATAGCTTTCTTGGTCTAACTTGGAGAAATTCTCAATTTTCCAGACGTGCTTAGAGCTAGTAGCATCTTTGATCATTGATAAACATACTCCTCTGCCACTTCTTCTCTCCTTAGACACAAACACATCAGCTCCAAACATGCTTGTGTCTTCCACAAGGTAGCCGTTTAGAGGATAAGAGCAGGTATTGGTAGGGCTGAATTTATCAAATCCCCATTCAAGCTTGACCGCATGAAACCGTCTCTCGTTTCCTGCAACACGAAGTGTACATAAAGGTGAGACCAGGATTAGAGAAGGATACTATTTGAAGAAGTGAAAAGGAGTAACAAAATCAACCTTGTAGAATCAGATAATTATCTTTGTTTTGATCCAACAAGTACAAACGGAAAACAGCGTAAACCTCCCATCCTGGACCTAATGGACTAGAGTCAGCCAGAGCTAAGTAAATAGAAACATGGTCTTGCGTATTTTTGCTCTTGTTTCCATTTGGGTACAGAACTAGTTTCCTGCAACAAAACCACAGATCTCTGTCAGACAAGTTAAATGAGATGCACCGTAGTTTACTAAACTAAGATTATGATTGGACACCAGAAAATACAAACAAAGATGGTCCCAGATTTCACATGTAAAACGTCCCACAATGAGTTGAAAAAGTTGAAAATCATGACCAGAAACTTTAAACTAGTCCATTATGCAGAAAGAAAAAGGAGGACGTAAGCAATGTAGAATTGGATCCCATCACATGTTGTGATGAATAATCCTCAAGCAAAAACAGTTGTTTAATAATTAAAGAAGAAACACAATAAAGTAAAGTAATAATGATGCCATACCATTTGTAGCCTCCAGCTTCAAAGCTCTCTGTTTCGTATCTCTCAATAGCATGCTTTGCAAGGAGCGAGAAAGATTCTATCTTGACCATGTAATGCGTTGGTGGAGCATCAGATATAGACGTTATAATTTCTGCAAACAATTCTCACAAAAGTGACCTTTCAGAACAGGACAACAACAAAAAGTAAGATATAAAAGTATCAAATCCCTGGCAAATGAGCTATCTAGAGGATCATATGCACGTATACATACATTACTCATTGCTAGTAAGTCAGTATGTTTAATCAAATTGAGATAGAAGGGTATAGAGATGATATCGTCATGATCACCGAAAGTAGCCATGAGAAGATATGCAGAAACCAGAAAGGAAACTAGTGAATGTGCAGATTATCATTACCATATTAACTTTCTTTTTATAGGTGAAAGAAACAGATTGCATCTGGAAACTGTGTTAGGAATTAAGATCAAACCTTTATACTCTGCTTGAAAGAATTTTTACCTTTTCCATGCATTAGAGAGGTTGCAGAACCAAAAAGCAAGAATATAGATGAACTTAGCAAGCATATACTTTGGGAGTTGCAGTATATGCTTGCTAAGTTCCTTTAAGCGTACAGAGGAGGGAGAAAACAAAGAATCAATTCCATTAATTTTATATTTTAAATCAGACATGAAAAATTCTGTGCATACATACATCAATAGAGAGAAACAATAAGGACAACACATTAAACAAAAAGTCACTTCTTATACGATTTAATTTATAAATTTTACAGTTATTTTTAATCAAACCGGTCGGTCAACAAATTTCACACATGCCACGTGGCGTTTACTACGAAGGTCTCGAGTCGACCACTGTGGTCGGTTGAGTATTGGATTATTCCAACTCTTGTCTGCTTTCCCTTTAGGCTTTAGTTTTTGATTAAAGGAAGTGACGAAATTGTTGAGTGTGATTAGATTTAGTTACGAAGGGGAACTATGGCTACAGCGACGTCGACGCAAGCTTATAGCGAGCAATGGTATTGGGACGAACGTTACACGAACGAATCTGAACCTTTCGATTGGTACCAGAAGTATTCTTCTTTGGCCCCTCTCATCAATCTATACGTCCCTCACCGTAATCACCGTGTCCTTGTAATTGGATGTGGAAACTCAGGTATCGATAAATAAAAATACACTCTTTGCATTTCATTTTTCTGGATCCGTCTGATTTTAGTTACTTGTTTTGATTTTCGGTTGCAGCGTTCAGTGAAGGAATGGTGGATGATGGGTATGAAGATGTTGTCAATATCGATATTTCTTCTGTGGTGATTGATACCATGAATAAGAAATACTCTGACCGTCCTCAGCTCAAATGTAATTCTCTTTTTGTTTTTTGTATTGGATTTCTTCTGATGCTTTTTATGTTGCAATTTGGGGAAGAAACATACGAGATAGAAACAGAGGACTCGTTGTGTCTGCCTTTATCGCTTAATTACTAGACTTAGCATGAAATTTTGTATTGTCGATCATGTAAAAACAGATTTAAAGATGGATGTGCGTAATATGAAGGCATTAGAATCTGCTTCTTTCGATGCTGTAATCGACAAAGGTATTGTTAGTACATGTTTGATCATGTTATTAGCCTAAATGCATTCTATTCATGCAGTAACTTCTTGGACTTTTTGTTTGTATGTGTTTGTTTCAGGAACCTTAGACTCCATTTTGGTGAGTGAGGTTTTTATCAGTACTTATTTTATATCTCTAGATTCAGATTCTCACAGAAACTCTTATCCTTTTTTCGTGTATAGTGTGGGAGCAATTCGAGACAATACTCAGCACAAATGCTTGAGGAGGTTTGGAGGTACTATATCCTCGATCTATGGCAGAAATATTGAATGGTTTCTGCTTTTTGTTTTCTTTCTTGATTCTTTCACCTATAATGAAGCAGTTGATAAAAACTATAGGGTCCTCAAGGATAAAGGAGTTTATATTCTGGTAAGATCTTCGAATCAGGTTTATCGTTGTGTTTCTGTTAATTTAATACTGTACATATTGAATTTAATTTGGTGCTTTGCAGATAACATATGGAGCCCCAACTTACCGTCTTCGGCTGTTTAAAGAGTCATGTTCTTGGGCAACGAAACTCCATGTTATAGGTCAGCTGTCTGTTAGAATAATATGCCCCTCTTAATATTTGTTCCTTGTTCTCTGTTAGGATAAGACTTGCTGTTCTTTCTATCTTTTGCAGATAAGAGTTTAACTGATCAAGTATTAGAAACCCCAAAATGGGAATTGACAAAACCTCTTCCTTTAGATGCTGAGGGAAGTTCAGTGGAATCTGCGATTGGTAAAACCCCTGATGTCCATTTCATCTATGTCTGTACTAAGGTGTGTAGTTTGATGCTCCTTTCAATTGCTTTCTTTAGCCTTTCAGCTAATTTTGATGCTTTTCTGTTTCTGAATAACCATTTGCATCATGATTAACCCAAACTCTTCCACATTGATCATGCAATATCGGTCTTATCTGCAAACTCGGTCTGAGTTTCATGAACATTATCTCAGGATGAGTCATTGAAGTTGGAGGCAGACGCAGCCTAAACTCATGGGAATCTTTGTATGCCATTTGCTCTCAACATTTATATCCTACGAGATCTGATTTTTGTCTTTTGTTGTATTTATCTGCAAAAGTGAGACATTCATATCTTGGATTCATGTTTATTCCGTAGAGGCACAAAGCTATAATTTTATTAGCAACGAGAAATTGTTGGTCTTAACACATTATCATCCATTGCAATCTCATCCTTTATAGATCACATATATAAAACAACAAATACAACAACAGGCCAATTACAACATGTTATACACAATAATTCCAATCTAAACACACAAAAAAATGTTGAAACGGAAAACACTTCAAGAACGTAATTCCATCAAGCTACTGTGTCATGTTTGTGAACAATCAAGCCAAATAAAGCCTCATTGTCTGTTTTCTAGAATCTTAACTCCTTTAGCCATAACTGCAGAACCTATGCATTGTTCAGATTGCTGGACTAGCTTCATAGGTAAGACTCATGTGCCATATATACTCTCTCAAGAACAAGCAAAGGAGAAGAGAAGTTTTAAGCAGACTCTTACCGATATCTTACCACCTTAGCTCTGTCCTTACGTTTAGAGCTGGTAGTGAGAGTACAGGTAGAAGAAACTCCTGATTACCTTAAGCATTTTGTTTTGCATTGAAAGCAACTGAACACATTCTTGTAGTTGGTCTAATGATATTAGTGTTGCAAGAACATCTGTATCTTTCTTGGTTTAACTCTGACATGCAACTGTCCACAAAAAGGTAGGAACATCCAAAGAGGAACAACTTACTTAACATTTCTCTGCAGTTTCATGTATTGAGTATTTCAAGAGAGAAAAATAAGCACTTTAATGAGTTCTTTGTAAATAGAATAGGCCAAATCTTTCTCTTTCCTCAACAAGAGAATCTATGTCCTTTCAGGTTGATGATTTCTTGCTCCTGAAATTGAAAGGAACAGAGGTATCAATAACAAAAGTGAAGAAAAAATGACAGTAATTAGTGCAGGTAAGTATACTAGGATCATCACCTTAAATAGTATTTCTTCAGCATTTTGCTGAGCCTCCCTCTACTACTCTTTGGAACCTGGTGCTGGTCAACCAACTCCTGAAGTACCACAACGAAGAAACGAATATATTTAGGAAATGTACTTTTCAATTCGAAACTTGAAGATTTTTCATGGGATTTTCCCTTAGAAAATATACAGGTAATAAAATACATAAAAGAACATACCATATAAAGTACACTTTTGTTTTATATTTACTTTAATGTAATCTAAGTTTTGATAAATCCTTGTCAATTTTTTTTGGCAATTGCTCTCAGCTCTCAGATAAAGGCAAAGAGGCATAGAGATAGAGAAAGAGAGACTACAGCCAGAGAAAAAGAAAAGGAAGTAGAAAATAACAATGACGAGACTCTTCTTCTTATCCATCCTCTCCAGTCTAACAACTCTTAACATTTCAACTATTAAAAACCTTAGGAGATACATCATGCCGAACATTATGCGGCAACATCCCCATAAATTGTCCGTTTGGCATCGACGACGGTTGTGGATCGGAATATTATACTACATCGAAAGTTGGAAGGGATTCTAACTTGTATATATAAGATATGAGTCTCTCCACTCATAACCAATTAATTATGGGTTGGAAACCCATATTCTAATAGGGTATTAGAGCCCATTATCCACGCTGTCCAATCTGATCCGACCCGAATTTGTGTCCAATTATCGAAAACCTGTATACAATATTGATGTCGTCGATCTATCCCTGAACATATCAAAATCAATGGCCAAACAACCATCATCTCGAGGGGCGTATTAGGAATATTATCCCACATCGCTAATGATGGGGAATTAACTCTAGTATGTATGGGACTTGAGTCACTGCACTAATTGCCAATTGGTTTTGAGTTGGGAGCCCATAATTCTATATGGTATCAGAGCCTTAATTCACATTACCCCACCCGTACCGATCCGACCCAAAATACACCCCACTGATTTGACCAGAAATTGAATTATCAAAACTAATGGCTAGACGAGCCATTGTCATGAGGAGGAGTGTGAGAATATCCCACATCCCACATCGTTAAGGATGGGAAATTGACTTTAGTATATATGGGACTTTAGTACACATCAGAATTTAGAAAGGATCCTAACTAGTATATATAAGATATGTGCCTCTCTCTACTCATAGCCAATTGGTTTTGAGTTGGAAATTCATATTCTAATATTTTTAGTTCAAAGGAATGTTCAACTACTCCACCGATCTATTCTTCCTCACTCCTTACAGAAGCTACAAAGGTCTACAGAATTGATTACCAGAAGAACATGATGGTTGTCTTCGATCCGGCTATGTCAACTTTCTTGATCCTTGATATACACGCATTTTAACATATTTTAGGAACCATTTCTAGTTCACTTTTCATACATATATGTTGCATTTACATCTTATTCAAGTCATATATAGGTGTTACACGCATGTTACATTTGCATAGCATACGCATCGCATTTGGGGTTATTTTCAGGAAATGGGACTCGGATTGTCACCCAACGGTAACTACCCCAGTGGGACTCGGATTGTCACTCAGCGGTAACTGCCCCAGTGGGACTCGGATTGTCACTCAGCGGTAACTGCCCCAGTGGGACTCGGACCGTCACTCAGCAGTAACTTCCCCAGTGGGACTTCACCTTTGACGTGCCAAGTCAATTTCACCTTTGACGTGCCAAGTCAACTTTACTCCTGACGGGCCAAGCCCACTACGCGTTTGACGGTCCAATGACTCGACTCGGCCCACGAAGTCGAGTCAACTATCTTTCTTAACTTTTCCTTTTTTTACTTTTTAGGTAAAACGGGGGAACGAGTATAAATACCCCCGTAAGGTTACAAAGAAAGACACGCTTGAACACTGTTTTCAGAACCCTCCGAGTTTTTCATTGTTGTAATCCCAGAACAAGAACTCCACTTTCATTTTATGATCTTTTGAATTTAGTTTCAGTTTGTTTTTACTCTCAGTTTTATTTCTGAATTTTATTATTATGTCTTCCACCTTTAGTGTTATCTTGATTGTTTTACCTATGAAGTCTGAGTAGTTAATTTAGGGTTCCTGAGGGAACGGACGAGATCAACGTGGACCTTAAAGTCATCTAAGTCACTTAAGAGTAGAATAATATCATCTCTTTTGTTTCGGTGTTGTTAATGCTTGTTCCTTTCTGATCCGTGATCTCTGCCCCTTAAGAAACCCTTTCTCTTATTCATTGTTTACACTTGACATTGTTCTTTACTGCACTTTGTTACACTATTTGTTCTTTACTGCACTTCGTTACGCTATTTGCTCTTTACTGCACTTTGTTACGCTATTTGCTCTTTACTGCACTTTGTTACACTATTTGTTCTTTACTGCACTTCGTTACGCTATTTTCTCTTTACTGCACTTTGTTACGCTATTTGTTCTTTACTGCACTTTGTTACGCTATTTGCTATTTACTGCACTTGTCACGCTGTATGCTCTTACTGAACTTTGTTCCGCTGTTATTTTCTACCTCACTTGGTTCTGTTGTTTACTTTTCACTTTTGCTTTTGGTTCCGGTTGTCTAAATTGCTCACTTAGGTCGATAGATAACAAACCACTGAATTAACATGGCTTGAATTAGAGTAGTCTATCACATTTTAATTGCTAGTTACACTCCCACTTGGATTGACACCTATTGTACTACATCGACATTAGTATAATAGGATTTGAAAAACATTGAAAAATCTTGTTATCAATCCTCCAACCTCACCACGTTTTAAAATGACCAATTTCGAGAATGCTCTTATAAGACCATTGTACGACACTCTTTTCGCACTCCTCAATTGTTCCCTCGATTCTCCAGTGCATAATCATTACCGGAATCTATGCTTCAATATAGCGGGCCACTCATGCGACGAGCTTCATAGTTCTCGCACTTCTTTTCATATCTTCAATACTACCTCCATGTATGGTATGAAATCAATGCTTTGATATATGTTCTTAATTAATCTATTATTTGTATGTGTTTAGCGATTTTCTCCAAAAATTATTAATTGGTCTGATTCAGGTAATAGTACGGTGTATATGATGCTATATTGCTGTTTCCCTAGCGACGATACAGTGTGGGCTATGAGTTTGAACATTTGGATTGCTCACATTACACGACGGTGATTACACGCCTTCGGATTGGTCATACGACATTGAGTTTTCCTATTCAGTGCCAGAGATTGGATGTGAGCTTCGCCAGAAGTCAGGCGGCACATGTAGTTTTGACGCTGAAATGGAAATGATTATTTGCCAATGTTCCATTCCCAACAACAACTCTACGAGAAAATGTGGTAATTACCATATCAAGCCTTCTGTTTTTAATTGATTCCAAACATAATGAAACTTGGGAAAAATGCCTTAAAAAGTATCTAGTTTCAAAAACACGACAAAAGTGTATCTTGTCAACAACAATCATAACAAAAGTGTATTTTGTCATAATAAAAAAGTTGTGTCTTATTTATATTATTAAAATTGATGAGGAATAAATTGTACCCTCATATATCCTTTTTTTTTTTGAATAAATAATATTTAAGTAACTTATTTATGTTATCACATTCAAATTAATACTCAAATGATGTTTTTACTTTTTTTTACCGGAGTACTAAAATTTATATTAGCAATAGTTATAAAACATAATAATCTATAAAATTAGACATTTTAGTGTTTTATAAAACATTTTGATATTATTTGGAAAAACACACCACTATTATATTTGTTATGATTCCATTGTTTTTTTTTCAAATAAAGTTTGTTTTTTCAAATATTATTTTTTATATAAATAAAACACAATATTTTTTTGTATTGAATTAGTCAGTATCTATACAAAAAATGAAAAATTAATATTTTTGTAATTGCAAGTGTCCCGCTTCCATTTACTTAGATTTGAGAATTTTTATTTAGGTTTGATGAATATTTTGTGTGTGTGTGTTTGTTTATTGTTATAAACACACACTTTTGTTATTCTTGTTGGTGATTGGTAACAATTAACATAAAACCACACCACATAAACATTTAAGCTCCACCATCTTATTTCCAATCAAGCCCTAAGAATGATCGACAAATTAAACGAGTTCATAAATCCATATTTGTTTTAACGTGTTTAGTCATTTGCATCAAATGTCCATAGAAAATTATTTTTAGTATTAGACTTTGAAAATATCCACACAAAAATTACCTAAACGATCGTTTTTTAATATCATGAGGTCAATCTTTTTAAAAAAATTTTGAACTAAAGTTTGTTATGATTCCGATATGAAATCGAAGGGAATAATTAGCTTAAAAAGGGTCGTTAAGGACGAGTCAATAGCAACATGGTCAATAAAAAGAATGTGATTAAATTGACATTTCAAAATTTTAGGCTTTTATGGCTAAAACATACAACAAAACCAACGGGTACAAGCCATCGGAAAAACACCTATGTCAAACCGATAAAAAATAGACAGAAAAAAGGAGAACTGTTGGTTTTTGTCGTCTAGTACTGCCCGTCGGTTCCCGTAGTCTAGTACATTCAATGGGCAGTACAAACGCCGATATTTACCAACAGTCTAAAGAAGCCGTCGGTTTCCGTAGGTCATACCTACGAAAATCGACGGGTGTAGAAGTTTTTAAGACATGTGTTGCATGAGACATAATTGTGGAATCGATAATTAGGTGGGCCGTCACTTTTTTGGGAAAGTTTCATTATATAACCTCTCGACTTTCATTGCTATCCCTCATAATTATCATTTTTGCATTACAAAATTCTAAATCTTAAACTCGAATATCCGCGGTTGGATGGACGGTTCACGTATTGATGAATCAACAGGGGGAACTAAAGGAAGAACATGTTGTTGGGTTTAAAAATTTCATGGAATTCGCGGTCTATTAGATTCTACCGCTCGAAGCTGATAAGATGTATTATCCATGTATAAAATGTCAGAATATGAAATATATCCATATTAAAAACGTATACAATCATACTTACCGTAGAAGTTTTCTCCCGAGTTACAAAATATGTCATTTCCATGGAGAAGATGCTTCGAATGTTAACCTCAGAAGTTATAGTGGAGTTAGCAATGCTGTTATAGATGGAGAATTAGGCAACATGGTTGATGATGAGGTAAATGATAATGAAAACAATGATGGTCCCTTTCAAATGGATAATAATGCAGTTAGGGAAAATGTTTCGTTTTCACTGAGACTAGATACATGGGTGAATAACCAAACATCGATGCACTGAATTTTTTTAGTGTATTAGATGCAATGAAGAAGCCTATATACAATGGTTGTAGCGATGAAGTATCACCATTGTCGACCGCAGCATAACTAATGAATATCCAAACTGATTAAATTTACGTGAGAGTTGTATAGACGCGTTTGCTGGTCACGTCAGAAAGCTCTTTCCAGCGGACAATACATACGTGTCATCGTACAATGAAATACATAAATTAGTCACTGAGCTACGATTACCATATCAAATGATAAATTTATGTGAAGACAACTGTATGATATTCTAAGAGGGTATGAACGAGATCCATTATCGGCTTTGTCGTAAACCTCAATTCCATGAAAAAGGTGGAAGGAACCGGGTCCCTTATATGAGGATGTGACATCTACCCTTAAGAGATATGCTTACGAGGCTATATCAATCATAGCGCATAGTGGGCCAATGCGATGACATGCATAACATAATTCATCTGGTGAGATTACCCACACTTCAGACACAAAGGCATGAAAACATTTCCAATCAGTATACCCAGACTTTACGCACAAAATAAGAAATGTATATCTAAGACTTTCTACTGATGGGTTTAATACATTTGGGAAGCATGGTGGAGCATCCACGTCGGTCGCTCGATATATGTATGTAACCGCTTATTTACGAATTGAATCAGCTATGTGAGAGTGATACCATTGTGTTTGACGTTTCTACATATCAAAATTTCCAGATGAGAGGAGTGTTAATATGGTTACATTTTAAATTATTATTTTTGTAAAGAAATCTGGCGACTTCCGACAGAAACCGACAACATACGAGAGGGGAGGGGGAAGAATATGAAGAGGCAAAACCTTTCACCCTCCGTCTTCCGCGATATGCATTAAATTAAACACACGGAGATCGACAAATTTTTTTTTACAAATCTAACGGCAACCAACAACTTTCTTTTAGAACCGACGGGCATCTTTATAAGTTTGCGAAAAGCTTTCTCATTTCTTCCTATCTTCTTCGATTTCTCTCTGTTTTTTCTCAAATTTTTGGCCATTTTCACGAAGAAACTGCCGGGAACTCGCCGATTTTCGCAATCCAACCCTATACAACATTCCTACATTTGTAAACAATGTAAGAATCTCCATTTCTCTGAATTTATTTATTTATTTTTGGAGCAGTTTATTTCGTCTAGATAAGGAGTGATTAATCTTAGATTATACTTAGATTAAGTTGATTATGCATAGAGAAGGGTTATACATCAGTTATGAAGAAAATTTTTTATTATCAACAATTTTTTTTTCGGTTTTATAATTTGGTTTATAGTTACATAGTGTTCGTAAATATTTACTAAAATTTAAAATACTCAGCGGTTTTAAAATTTTTTTTAACAGTTTCTTTCATTTTCAGGCTATCGTACTATCAGTCCCGTAAATCAGGTACTCAGCGATCATAGGGCCATGACTCTGATGCGGAGACACAACCAGAGTCCTCGATCCTAGAGCAATCGCTGCATTTTACAATAGAGGAGATCCCGACTAGTCAGGGATGAGGCTATCTAAAGGTTCTCGATCCTAATATGGGATCGGGAAATACATGGTAATTAATTTATTTAATTTTTTATTAATGTTTTATCGTAATTACTATTAATTAAAAATGCTGAGTCTTAGGTTTCAGGTCGAAGGTCAGATCGTTAAAATGGTAAAGCTTATGATACAACAACAACTCCCATTTGCGCATCCAACCTTAAACAAGTTCCCATTAGGCTTTAAAGAGCAGAGGTTCAACCTTTTTGCCATAAACTCCTGAAAACAATTTACAGCAACATTTTAACTCGGTTCTCCATCACACGCCTAAAGTACGGAAGAAGTTCGAGGAGCAGTGCAATATTTCTTACACCAACCATGTTTACGCGTGGAAGACAACTTGGGAGAAAGATCTTACAACCAAGCCTTATGGTTGCTCAGCGGATCGGTTCCCCCAGTTCGTCGAGTATTGGAGCCAGCCGGGAACAAAGAAGATTGTTGAGTGCAACAAGAAGAACCGTAGATGTGAGAAAGACGTGACTGTTAAGGCGTCGGGAACACACAACACCGGCTGCCACACGTTTGAGTGCGTCGAGCGTGATATGGTAAAGTTACATTTTAAATATATTTTCTTTATTTACTTTATATTTTAACAATGTGAGACAATTAAAAATGGGTGTTATTGAGATTGGCTTACCCTAATGGAAGGTTGTCATACCTCCAGGAAGTCTAGAAGGATCGAGGATCCAAAAGTTCTGGAGGTGGTCGAGAGCGTCGAGCACAAGATAGAAGAGCTACAAACCTAACTCAGTTATGATGGAGCGGGTACCTCTGTCCCACTTTCTCGGGATGCCATCAACAACATCGTCGTTGAGTTAATTATTTCATCCTATTTTTTAGAATCTTACATAAAATTATTTTCATAACCGTTAACATTTTTTAGGAAACTCCATGTCGCAAGGGACGACTATTTGGACCGGGATCACTTGTCACCGCAAGGGGGTTGCCCGCAAGTGTTGATCTGAGTTAGAGTTTCGGCCTCAGTCAACAAGAGCGCCAAGAGCTACTACATTTCTGTGCAAGCCACAACAACATGAAGGAGACCTTACAACAGACACACAATACTCTGCGCGACACATAGGCAAGGCAAGTGAGGACTGAAGCGTAGATAGCCCATCTCATGAGGATGTTGGACACTCCTCCGTCTTTGCTATAGGATAGCGAGACCCAGAACCCGAGCTTTTAGAACTATTTGTATTAACAACTTTTCCTTGACGGTCATATACGGGTCCATAACCGACGAAAACCAAGGGAAAAACCTCGAAGGTTACTGATGGCCACAATTCGATGGCAGCCGACGGCGTCAAATCGACGGTAGTCAACGGTGTCATTCGACGGCAGTCGACGGTATCATTGACCGACAATCGACGATATCATTCGATGGCAACGTACGACTCATCTTCGTTGGTTGCCGACGGGAACAATCGATGTCTTTTTCTCGTTGATTTCTGTTGCTTTTTATGACATTTTTCCCAATGAAACTTTTGATCCTTGTCAATTTAGTTCCAATATAACAGTACTGACATAGATTTGTAATTTTCTTTGTTGTTTTGATTAAATAGTTTTGTTTGATCGATATATGTGTATATTAAAAACAGAAATTCTATCCTATTATGCCTAATAAATAAATAAACCTGAGGCATATATGTGTATATTTATATACGCATATATAAAGATCCTTAGAAAACCTAAAGAAAATAAACTTATCCATCATCTGAATTGATCGCTTAAAAAAAAAGGAAATCGGAGGAGGAAAACAATTCAGAATCATCTAAAAAATTTTGAGTATGATTTCTAGGTTTAGAAGTAGCCGAAAACGGATTGACAATTGGAGTTTTAGTCTGAGAGTTATGAACATTTGTTTAGGAAAATTTTTATTTACCAGATTTTCATATAGGGAAACTTCAAAATCATTTTCCAGAGAACTATAAGGAACTAGAAAGCGATCAATATATCATTTGAAAACCCCAAGCGTGTAGCTTTCCAATGTCTTTGGCGATCCGAATTATGAGGTGGCATCATCGGAAAATAGCGGTTTAAGTAAACTTTTGTTCACCATATGTTTTCAACATTAGGCTAAAGTGAAGTTTGAGATATGAGGAGATGCAATTCCACCTTTCTATTTTATGCTTTTGAAGTTCATTAGCTTAGAGTTAGACATAATTGCTACTACTTGTTAGAATATTAGAAAATTTATATTAAATATATTAATATGTTGATGAATGTTGATTGATAATAGTTAATAAGTTGTTACAAAACATGTGAAATAAAAGAGTCTATGGAAGGATCGAATATACAAGACGTTATCTTTCATAGAATTTTCTTTAAGTTGAAATATGGAAAAATTAAAACTATTGGACGTTGTCTTCCATAGGAATGGGTGTTTGGAAGGATCATAACTACTGGATGTTGTCTTCCATATGAAAAAGTCTCGGGAAGGATCGAAACTACTGGTTGTTGTGGTCCTTAAGAAAGAGACTGTTGGACTAGAGTTAACCAATGGGTTCCTTACAGCCCATAAACCGTTGACGAGTTAGGGAGGATCGAGTTATTGGTCGTAGTATCCCCAACGAAAAGGTTTATAGAACCATTAAAAAGAAGATGGTTGTACCAATAATTGTGTGTGAATAGTCTTGCTTCAAACAAGTAGATATTTTTGGGTGTTGTTATCATAAAAAGTTAGATTATGTATGTGTTGTTTGATTCCATACTTTTGAATAGATATTGTGTGGATTAGGTTGATGTTGTTGTGTTTTAGTGAAGATAGATGATATCTCCGCTAAGTATTTATATTCACTATTAAAAAAAAAAAAAATTTGGTGTTAGCAGATTTTTTTCAAATGAGGGATTTTTGACAAGATTAAGGAACCTAAGGTTCGGAATAGAGTGTTATAGGAGGTATGAGTGTTCTTGACTATGTTCATGTTTTTGAGTTATGCTATTTTGTAATGTATTTATAGTGTTTATTTATAAATAATAATTAAATATACTGATCTATGAATTATGTTTTGGATTGAATTTATCTTATGCTCAAAATTATAATATTTTTGTGTTTTAGTAGTATCAACTGTAAATATAAGTAGTATTATAATTTTCATGTAACGACTGATTAATCTCATCCGGATCACTGCAAAAGTGTTTATAACAATTTCGTTATTTAAACAGAAATTGAATAATAAGACCACCTCCAATGTTGACTCTCTTAATTTAAGTCTCTAAACAATAAATTAATAATATATTTTAAAACAATTTAATTTTTTAAAAATTTTAAAATTTTAAAATAAATTATCCAATAATAGTATTAAATTTGTTAGTAACCATCTCTAATAACTTTTTTAAAGAATTTTTTCTTATTTTTTTCATTTTAATAATATTGAGAAACCTTACTTAAGCACCTACTAGTGATTTAGAAACCGCCAAAAAATTTAGAATGTATCAGCTTCAAACGTCAAAGGTCAGATTAACGGCTAACAAATTTTAAAATCACGTTTTTCAATTGATTGTGTAATTTTTTTTGATCTCTTGGGGAGAGAGATCAATGTTATTTATTACAGTTTAATTAAGACAACTCCACTTTCGATCTGGAGGTGGGGCCGTTAATCTCCCTTTCAATCCATTAATTAACTGTTATTTTGAGAAATTTAAGTTACACCCCTTAAAAGTTAAAACTACACCAATTAAGGCCTACTAGTTTTGTAATTTGTAAAATAAGAAATGGAGAGAAGAAAGTAGAAGTTTCCGTTGAAAAAAGAAAAAAAAAAAGTTGAAAATTTGAGTAAGTATGAAAATGCTGGAAAATTAACATGTACCATATCATTTGATTAGATGACCGAATAAACTGTTCTTCATTTGATTGTATAAAATCAAAATTTGAATACGGAGATAACGAAAGGGCTTATTCATAATATCTTAGAAGTAAAAGGGTTCGTCATAATAAACTTTATACTTTCCAATTTGAAAATCCACTCCCCCCAATTCAAATCTAAGCTTAGAAGACTCCAACAGCTCTCGAAACTTCAGAATCTTCTGAACAACTTTCTTATTCTTCTTCCTGTTTGGCAAGCTAATCGTTTGAAATCAAATCCTCTTCGAATTCTTTCCCAATCCAAGGTACATGCATGTTGAAGAACAGTACAAGCTAGTCCTCGATCCACCATGTCTCGAAACGTTCCCAGAATCGAAATGCCGAAATCTGAAGAGAATGAGTTCGCGACGCTGTCTCTGTTTTCTCCGTCACGAGCTCCTTTGAATTCGATACCGGATCCAAGTCAACTGCAAAAGGCGAATCATCTACCCGATTTCGATTTGGTTCAGAAATTGGAAGGTACAAGAACACGAACATTGGGTTCGGAGAAGAGATTCGAAGTTTTGGAAGCTAGTGCTGGAAATGCGAGTAGTATGCATGATTCGAACCCCAAGACCGTTGGTCGTAATGGAAAATCTCGGTCGGAGCCAAACTCTGCACAGAGTACCCCTACTCGGAACGGTGTTAGGGTTTCTCTTGGTGGGGGTTGTGCTACCGGCGCAAGAGCTCTTCAGTCTTTTGGTGGAAGAGGAACGAGCTCGTTCTCGAGGATTCCTAGGGGGATATCTATGGTTGATCCCGTTAGCTTTTCGGAAGCAACTCCACATTTTGAGCTCGATGAAGATCATTCGTTTTGGAAAGAGCACAATGTGCAGGTTGGTGAATTATTTACGAGATCTTTCATAAATTTGACTGTTAGGAATTCACTAATTTAGGCATCCATCTGTACGGTTTAGGTTTTGATAAGGCTAAGGCCATTAAGTACAATGGAAAGGGCTACTCAAGGACATGGTAGGTGTTTAAAACAGGAGAGTCCACAAACACTGGTCTGGTTAGGCCATCCAGAGACCAGATTCACCTTTGACCATGTTGCTAGCGAGACAATATCTCAGGTATACCTCAATTCAAATTCATGTAGTTACTCATGAACCGCAAAAAATAGCTAGTTTCACAGGCTTGTTTTGGTCCTACGCATTCTTCAATTTGATTGATCAATAGTGTTGCTACACTTTTTGATTCTTCAATCAGATGTTATCATGTGACGTAGTTCCCTCAATACAGTGGTGATCTATAATGTTTCCAATGCCTTTCCTTTTGTTTTAGGAAAAACTGTTTCACGTAGCTGGGCTGCCAATGGTGGAGAATTGCTTGTCTGGTTACAATAGCTGTGTATTTGCCTACGGTCAGGTAATATCATAAACGATGACCATTTCCTGCTTGTTAGAAATTTATGATGCAAAATTAAGAAACTTAGCATCCTTTCATATAGACTGGTAGTGGCAAGACTTATACTATGATGGGAGAGATATCTGATGCTGAGGGAAGCCTTGGTGAAGACTGTGGAGTTACTGCTCGTATTTTTGAGCATCTGTTCTCAAGAATTAAATTTGTAATTGCCTACCTTCCTCCTGACGAATCATTTCAAATCAATACATTTTAGTACTTAAAAGGTATTCTATAACAGGAAGAAGAGGGAAGGAGGGATGAAAGACTGAAATTCAATTGTAAATGCTCTTTTCTTGAGATATATAACGAGCAGATTACCGATCTCTTGGAACCATCGTCAACCAATTTGCAAGTAATCCCATAATTTTTCCCTCCAGCACCTGGTTATTATATATCATTCGCTTGATTAATTCTTTGAGATACATCATAACTTGAAATTTGATATTTTAGCTCAGAGAGGACTTGGGAAAAGGGGTATATGTCGAAAATCTTGTTGAATGTAATGTCAGAACTGTCAGTGACGTTTTGAAGCTACTACTACAGGCAAGATTTCCATACCCAAACGTTATGTTAAGAGTTTAAGTGATGAAGTATTACTTGACATGATTTCCATATCTTCAGGGGGCGATGAACCGGAAGATTGCAGTAACCCGTATGAACAGTGAAAGCAGCAGATCCCACAGTGTTTTCACGTGTACGATCGAGAGCCTCTGGGAGAGGGATTCTCTAACCCATTCAAGATTTGCCAGACTGAACTTGGTCGATTTGGCTGGTTCTGAAAGGTAGCTAGTACTTTTATTTTTGTTTAATTTTGACAGATGATAAATTTTTATTACATATACAGGCAGAAAAGCTCAGGCGCAGAAGGGGATCGCCTAAAAGAAGCAGCAAACATTAACAAATCCTTATCCACTCTGGGGTAATCTAATCAGACACATATTTTAGTGTTAGTTTGTCTGCCGTCTACTCTTTTTTTGTCATAAACTGTTTTGTGTTGTACATTCCCAAGCATCTTAGATTTCAAATCATAATAATATCTGTACAGTTGATAGACAATATTTGTGAAGAAAGTGAAGCAAAACTAAGCAAGAAAGAATAATGTGAACTTAATAGCTTGGAGGTCTTTGACAACTGAAAATGATCATGAACTTTAAGATAAATAATCTGATGACAAGATAAGATGCAAGCAATTTTTTACAACTTTTACTATGCTCTTTTTTGGTTTTTCGTATAATCCAGTAACAAAATCTTTGTAGTTGCTAACACTACTCCATTTATCTGTCAATTTAGCTTGGTGATAATGTCTTTGGTGGATCTGGCACATGGGAAACATAGACATGTTCCCTATAGAGATTCTCGACTTACCTTTTTACTGCAGGTATGACTTTTAGAACGCTTTGACCTTCATTTTTTGTAGAAATTTCATTTGGACTAACTTAAGATATGGTTTCAGGATTCTCTAGGGGGTAATTCAAAAACAATGATAATAGCTAACGTCAGCCCATCTCTTTGGTTTGTACCAATAGTCATTCTTGTTTAATGGATTTACCTAATATGTTTTGTCTTGGGTATTTTTGATCGGTATTGTCCTATTGCAGCTCTTTAAACGAAACCCTCAGCACTCTGAAGTTCGCACAACGGGCAAAACTAATCCAGAATGATGTAGATTCAAATATATTTATTATGAGTTCCTCTATGGAAGTTTGATCTGATGTAAGGTTGCTTCACTTTCGTTTTCCAGGCTAAAGTCAATGAGGATGCATCTGGGGATGTTACTGCACTCCAACAGGAAATAAGAAAGTTAAAGGTATTGACTATGAAATATTTTACCAAACAGGAAAATTTCCTCATCTCTTGCTTAGTGTCATGTGAGGTGATGTAAATTTTTTTCATGTATTCAAACAGTACCAACTGTCCTCGCTTATGAAGAATCATAACTCTTGTGGGCTTCTATTAGACTGCGTAGCTTCTCTTGAAGATTCTAGATGCTCTGCTACATGTGAAGAAGCAGAAGAAATAACACAGGATAAGTGTCACTTGCAGGTGCACAACTCACTGAGAATATAGTACTTTGCAACAACTTCATGGATACTTTGTAAGAATTATATTTAACTGGCCTCATAACTGTATAACAGGTAAAGAAAATGAAAGACAATTTGATTGGTGCTCTCAGAAGTAAAAACGTTTCTGAAACTGCCCTTCAGAAGTGCGAGGTTGAGACTGAGCATATGGAGTGCTTGGTTAGTTTTGCTACAAAGACAGTTCTACTTTGATATTTTGAAAGCATTATACTTGACAGATAGATCTCATGATGCAAATGAAATAGATTTTATCTCAGTGTATCTTAAATTTTGACCATTTACAACAGGTAAGAGAGATGGAAGAGGATGCTAAGTGCATCAATATAAAGCTTAATCTTCGACAAGATAAAGTAGGGGAGCTTGTAAACTATACATCTGGTTCGTTGATTTCAAAGGAAAGTCTCATTGAAGAAGATAAAAGTTTAAAAGGAGAGATCAAGCTTCTTCGGGCAAGCATTGACAAGAATCAAGAGTTGACACGTTTGACCTTGGAGAACACCAAGCTCCGAGAGCAGCTACGACAGTAAATCACCTATTAAATGCTTTGGAAAAGTCTTTTTTGTTTTTGTTTTTGTTAATGTCTTTTTCTCTGATCTTGCCTTTTCAGATATCATAAATTTTATGACCATGGGGAACGAGAGGCAATGCTTGCTGAGGTGACAGGATTACATGACCAGGTTTGAGAATGCCTTCACCAAATGGACTTTCAGCCTATTATTTTAAGCTCAAATGTTGTCACTTACTATGCAGCTTCTTGATATTGTTGAAGCAAAAGAGGGGTTCTTTTCTAATCATGTAATGAAGGTTTGGGAAAATGTTGCTATTTTTATTCTTAATTTATAAAATACTTTTGTTACTGGTCTCGTATGCGTAAACTTTGACAATACTGTAGGAGAACGAACTGGAAAAGGAGTTTAAGGGCTGCAGAAATATGAACTCTAGTTTGAGCAGGTACCATAGAAATTATATGGACATTTAAATATGCGTTTTAGTTGCATATTTTGCTTGATAATTGTAGGAAAATCATTTACATTGTTGCATTTACAATTCTGCTATGGCTTCTGTTTGTTGATAATATATCCTTTGATCCTGTACTTTTTTCATTTTTCCCATTAAACATAATATTATTAATATGACTAAAATTGAAAAAGAAGCCTGCTTTGATATTGACTTTGTGTTTTGGTGTTGCTGCAGAGAACTAAATGAAATACAAGTAGCGCTTGGAAGATACTTGAAATTCGATCAAACACAGTCCGAGTCTGTAAGAGTTCATACTGACAGAGGAGTGTTTGTTGTAAAATTGGTGATTAATCTTTGTTGTACCTTTTGCAGGATGTATCTTCCACCAGTGAAGCTGACCAGGTTAATCAAGCCCATAAACATTCAATGGTTGGTTGAGTTATTATTTGTGTCCATCATAGTTTATATAGTTACATGCATAATCTGTATGTTATTGTTTTTTGCATAGAGTTAAATTGCTTGTAGAAAAGCTTGTTTAACGCCATTTATTTCTGTTAACACAGGCAGAAAAAATGCCAACTATAAGTGAATCCCGAGAGGAGGTGGCTATTCCAGAGAGTAAAAGCAGCACTAACATCATTGGTGTATCAGGAATTCCTGATGGATCCATGAAAATGCGGACCAAGAAGGGTAGGAGAAAAAGAGAATCCATTCGTAGGATAGAAGGTTATGAGACAGAGTTAAGCGGCCTGGTCAATAACAGAGATGCACTGGTGAAGACTGATGATAGGATAGATGACTCAATCCTACAGCTCAAGTTGGAGAAAGTAATTACGGACCTTGAGGAGGCTAGAACACTCAACTGTCAATATGAGAAACAGCATAAGTCACAGATATCTCAACAAGAAGCCATTGAGGTAGTTCGTGAACAAGTAGAGACAGAAACTGCCAGAACAATTCTTGAGCTGCAAGAAGAAGTGATTGCTCTCCAGTCTGAATTTCAAAGAAGAAACTGTAAATTGACTGAAGAAAATCAATCCATGAAAGATACTATAACTGTTAGAGAGGCAGAAATTAGAGCACTCAACCAAGACTGGGAAAAGGCCACCTTAGAACTAACAAATTTCATTGTGGATGGTTCGAAATCCATCAAAGATGCCTCTACACAGATAGAAAATATAATCTGCTCGTTTCCACAAGTGAACTTGTGGATAGGTGATCATGTTGAGAAGGCGGCAAAAAATTGTATGAGAAAGGAAGAGACAATTTTGCTTCTACAGAAAAGCTTAGAAGACGCAAAGATTTTGTTAGCAGAGATGGATTTGAAGCTGAATTCCTTGAAGGGCGCAACTCTCGCTCTCAACGACTTTCAACTGGGTGGCAATCCTGCAACCACTGAAGAGGCTTTCTGCTTGAATAATGATATAGACAGGGTGAGCAATAAGGTAGATCCGCTTGAGAGTGACTTAAAGGCAAAGCAGCATTCTCGTTGGGAAGCAGAAAGACATGTAGAGGTTGCTTGTGCTATTACAAAATGGCTTTCTGATTCTAGAAATCAGCCCCAAATGCTGGAAAAAGTAAAAGATCAATCTGTTAAAAAATGTGGTACATTAAGTTCAATCTCTGCGTCTCCTAGTGCAGAAGGGAATGCTGATATTAGTTTGTCAAAGGATGGATATCTAAGTGAAGCAACATGTAAAAAGGGTGATGAGCTTTCAACATCAAGCTCTGATTTTTCAAACTGTATATGGCAAAATGATTGTTCATTAAACGTGGAGTGTCAAAGAGTTTCTAGTTCTGAATCTGACGCCCGAATAATATATAACATTGCTACGTCTACTGATTTGATTGGTAGGAACGGTTCTGCACATTGTGTCTACTGTGGAGGTATACTTTTGCTTCTTTTTTTCGCTTGTTCACCGCCCTATATTGTAAGATCTGAAATGAATGGTTTTAAATGACTTAACCACCAGTTTTATTTGCTATGTGAAGAAAGATGCTTAAAATTTTGTTTTATTCAGCATGGAGACAGTCAGTAGAGAAGCCATTGACGTTAATGATGGAGAAAGCAGAAACAGAATGCAAACACAGTAATGAGGTAAGTTCTTATTAGTTTTTTTTTCTTTCATTTTGTGATGATGTATAAAGAATATGTTTAAATGTCAATGGAAAAATAAACCACTGAACTTGTATCTCTGCAGTTATCTTCTGAGAGATATATGTGTCTGATGCAAAGAATGGATCCTGCTAGAAGTTTCTTTGATCGATTTGAGGAAGTCAATGCTACCATGAAAGAAGCTGATCTGACATTATGTGAATTAGTAAAGGCCAATGAGAAATCAAAACATTTTACTGGAATGTGGCTTCCAAACCATGAAGAGCTAATGGTTAAGGAAAAAAATCTGATAAATGATCTTGAACAGGTCAAGTCCACTCTATCTGCATATGAACAAGAAAATCAAATCTCGCCAAAACAAACACATTCCGCTTTGGCGGACCTGGAAAATTCAGTATCTTTGCTTGAAGAATATTTTTTGGAAACAAAACGAGGAGTAGAAGAAACATTAGAGGGTTTGTTTTCCCATGTTGTTTTAGCTGGGAAAGAACTATGCCAACTGATTTCCAACTCAAGACCATCACTTGAACAGATCTTATCTGAAACCATGGAGAGAGAGTTCACCATGTATGCAACATACCAGTGCCACATTGGGAAACTGATCGATCAAATTTTGGATCAGAGATTACAGTTTACAACTCCCCACTTTGCGGAGGAAGAACGCCAACAGTCAGTGAAAATTACTACCATTGGGTATAACGATGAAGATAAAATCACTGGAAAGCAATACAGATCAGATATGCTTGCAGGTTTTGGAATTGATGTTGTTGTTCAGTCGCATGAAAACCTACTATATGAGAACTTGTATCTGAAAAAGGAGCTGGAGAGAAAAGAAGCTTTGTTTGAAGGCCTGCTGTTTGATTTTCGGCTACTTCAGGAATCAGCATCAAATAACAGAGATATCAAAAATGAAATGGATGAGCTGTTTGCTGCGTTATGCAAAGTTCACAAAGAACTGGAGCTGAAAGCGAGTCAAGTTCATGATCTTTTTGTTCATAATGAGAATCTTGAAATTTGCTCCACTGACTTAAAAACGGCTTTGTTGATGTCAAAGTCAGATCTAGAGCAGGCCAAAGAGAGAATACAAATTTTTGCGGAGCAGAATGAGGAGTTAAGGGTCCTCCTTAGTGATCTCTATAGGCAAAAGGTTGCAGCTGAAGAGGGATTGGACGAACAAAAAGATCTTGTCAAAAGATTGGAAAAAGAAATCCTTCACTTGACTACTACAGCAGAGACGCAATTGCTTTCCGCAGTCAAATGCATTGAAGAAAACTTGAAAAAGACCAGCGATGAGAAAGATCAGCTTGTTGAAGAAATATGTGCGTTGAATGCTAAGCTTCAGTTGGCCTATGTCACAGCTGATGAAAAAGAAGCAATTGCCACAGAGGCTCGTCAGGTTTGTAACTTGGAGCCTTCTCTTTCTAGTGAAATAAATTGATTCTAAATTGTTAAAATTTGTTCTCATATAGGAATCTGAAGCAAGTAAAATATATGCTGAACAAAAGGAAGAAGAGGTCAAAATTCTAGAGATATCTGTCGAAGAACTTGAGCGTACTATAAATATATTAGAAAAATGGGTTAGTTTGCTTTGTCTTTCATTCTTTATATCTGATTGGTATTGCATTAACACTTATACTTATACTGTATGTGAGCTATTTTGGCTTCTAGGTGTATGACATGGATGAGGAAATTAAAAGGCATCACACCACCCAAGATTCGTTAGAGACAGAGCTCCAAGCTCTCAGACTGAGATTGTGTAGATTTGAAAACTTCACTGGTACTGTGGTCAGAACCCATGAAAGTCCAGAAGAACATAAGAGTCAAATATCTATGTCAGCCACCTTAATCCTACTCAAGATTATAGTATCTCTTGTGTATCTTTCTCGGTGAAGACTGAGTTTGGTAAATATAATTTTGTATAATAGGTCAGTAGAGCTGCAAGATGCGCCTCATCAGATACAGGTCCTCCAGAAGGAAATAACAGAACAAACCAAAGAGGTGTGTTATGTCATTGGATGGCTCGACTAAATTTTCCACGAAATTCCTTGATATTTGCGCACATAAATATTGATCTTCACTTTTAACTTTGTCTTTCCCCACTTATAGATTAAACAGCTAAAAGAGTACATTTCCGAAATTTTACTGCATTCTGAGGCCCAATCATTGGCGTATCAAGAGAAGGTATTAGATCTATAGAGTTTATCAGTTCTCATCACTTAGTTTGACTGTTGAATGATTTAGCTTCAGGGGATAATTAGTTTCCTTACTGCATATATTAGTCGTATTTCCTTCTCTGTTGACGTTCTTGCTAAAAAAACATATCATGATTTGAAAATAAATCAAGTCAAGAGTCGTGTAATAATCTCTGAATTATATCGTGCTGCATTTAAAGGAGGCTACATTGATAACACTGGTTTATATTTGGACTAGCACCGTCATGTGTTATTTTCCGTAATTTGTAGCTTATATAGTTTCTGTATCCAATCTTAACAGTATAAGACTCTGGAGGTCATGATTCGAGACTTCAAACTAGACGACCCAAGTTTGTCAGCTACAGAGACTATATCACATAAAACAGAGAAAGGCTCACTCAGGAGCAGAGGTTCAAGTTCACCCTTTAGATGTATAGTTGGGTTGGTACAACAGATGAAATTGGAGAAGGATCAGGAATTAACCATGGCAAGGGTTCGTGTTGAAGAACTGGAGTCATTGCTAGCGGTTAAACAGAAAGAGGTTCAGTCTATCTTCAGTTAATCTTCATTTCGTTTCGAGGGCCCACAGATCTTTAATTAATTAATCAGCCAGAAAATAATTTCGATTCACCTTGATTCAATTTAGATTGACTGAATACTGTCATGATGAAACAGGTTTGCACATTGAACACGAGGATAGCTGCAGCTGATAGCATGACTCATGATGTTATTCGGGATTTACTTGGTGTGAAAATGGATATAACCAGCTATGCTGTACGTATATTAGAGTATATGCATCTTCAAAAAATTTAAAAGTACCTTTTCTAAATATATCTTTTTCTTCGTTGTGGTACCTCAGGAGTTGATTGACCAGCACCAGGTCCAAAGAGTAGTAGTAGAGGCTCAGCAACATGCTGAAGAAATCCTGTTTAAGGTGATGATGCTAATACACTTACCTGCACTACTTACGTCTCTTGATCTTCACTTTTGTTATTGATACCTCTGTCCCTTTCAAATTCAGGAGCAAGAAATCATCAATCTGAAAGGACATATTGATTCTCTTGTTGAGGAAAGAGAAAGGTTTGGCCTATTCTATTTACACAAGAAATGTTTAAAATGCTTATTTCTCTCTCTTGAAGTACTCAATATATGAAAAATTAATTTAGCACGATTCTGCCAAGAAGTGTTAAGTAAGTTGTTCCTCTCTTTGGACAGTTGCATGTCAGAGTTGCACAAGAAAGATACAGATGTTCTTGCGACACAGATATCACTAGACCAACTACAAGAGCGAGTTCAGTTACTTTCTATGCAAAACGAAATGCTAAACGTAATCAGGAGTTTTTTCAACCTATACTCTCACTATCAGCTCTATTGTACGTGTTTTCTTTAACTCACTGCTTCTTTCTATCTTCTGTTTGCAGAATGACAAGAGTAATTTGCTGAGGAATTTAGCTGAACTTGATCAAACAGGCCACAGTGCATGGGCAAGTAACCATCGTGCTCCACAGACAACAAAGGTATGTATTAACGGGGTGGAATTGTTTAGCATGTGGCCGAAACCAAGAATAATGGAGAAGAACTTAATGGCTGATTCTAATATTCAGAACTTTATTTTTCCAAACAGGATACATCACCATTTAAACTTGCTGATACTTATTATACTAAGAGACTGGAAAATGCTCAGAAACTTCTTTCCCATGCTAATAACGAATTGGCAAAGTATCGTAAAACGAGCAATAACCATTCGTCTACAAAACTCAAGGACAGAGCTCAGGTGTAAGATATCGGTAAGAGTTTGCTTAAAGCTTCTCTTCTCCTTGGCTTGTTCTTGAGAGTATATATCACACATGAGTCAAACCTATGAAGCCAGTCCAGCAATCTGAATAATGCACAGGTTCTGCAATTATGGCTAAAGGAATTCAGATTCTACAAGTTCCACGTCCAGAGCTTGATGGAAGTACGTTCTTGGAGTGTTGTGTGTTTTACATTTTCTCTTGTCTTTGTTTAGATTGGAACTATTGTGTATAAGAGTGCATAGACCATGTTGTAATTGGCCTGTTGTTGTATTTATTGTTTTATATATGTGATCTATAAAGGAAGAGATTGCAATCTATGCGATTTTTCAATCTGAAATTGTGTGTACGACGCATACATTGTCAAATGGTCGGTTTCGCATTAAGCTTTGCTGTCGATTTCACCACTTGTATTCACTTAGAATATTATGAATATATGGTTGGATGTCTTTAAATAGACAAGATTCACAATCAAATATTCTCTTCCTGTAGCCTTAAATCAAATTCCACTTGATAATAACTTGATCAAGACTCTCCCTCAAACTTAGCTATATGAAATTCGTAAGACATCACCTTATTAAAAACCTTACCACCCAATAACTACTTGGGAGAAAAGAGTGTTAAGTGAAAAAGAGTATGAAGCTCACCTTGTGAAAACGCAGGAACTTCTTCCGTCCTAAGAACACCACAAGAAAATTTCCTTTAGTAAGCCACATCAAAACATACCTGACATAATTGAGACCACCTTGTATTTTCCTCAGACTTTACATTTGTCCCAAACTAACTCTACAATCGAAACAAGAAATCTGAATACAACATACTGACCTCTCTAAAAATATAAATGCGGTCTCATCAAGGAAATATCGATCAAAGAACACACATGGCTCCTTTCTTCTCATTTCATTTTCATTGCAACCTAATCCAAATTATTATTTGGTTGGTAGCTTAGCAACTCAAAAGGTGTATGCAAGAGTAGCGTAATTGGAGTTTTTCTCACTCAACTAACACTACTCAAGCAAAGGGTAGCATCATTGGAGGTTTCCTCAACCTACCAACATTACTGAAGCAAGAGTAGCGTCATTGAAGCCCTTTTTCCCTCAGCCTACTTACATTGCATACAACTTTGTTTTATAGTTACTTCAGATTTAGCACAAACACTTGAAGTGATAAAGAGAGGGGGACCATACTCACACACATAAGTCTTTCATAACTGAAGAAAGAACCCGATCCAATGTATACCAAGCCCTTTGACAAGAAAACTAAGTCAGATTATGTGAGACATCAACATGAGATTTTTTGAATGCCCGAAAGGATATGGGTAATGTTGAGAAGTTGCACAATCTCTAGGTTTTTCAATAGTCATAGATCTCTATCAAGCTTGAATCAATGGTCACTTAAGTTCATGAAAAGCTAGTTATTCCTAGAAAAATCTTAGTTCCCTACAATAGTTTTGGCTAAATAAAACAAAAGACTGACTTAAGAAAGATATCAAAAAGAAACAAAACGAGTTAGTCACCACAAGCGTACTCCCCCAGACTTACTTTACACAATGCCTAAGGGATATAATGGAGAAGTGAAACGAACCTGAGTATTCGGATCGATCAATCTATAAGTTGAACGATTGATCTCGAGTGCTTAGAGAGCTGGACTAATTGATCTGCACTGATGAGATCGATTGACAGGTCGAGTGCAAATGCATTTCGTTACATGGATCGATCGATCCCGGTTGTTTAGTTTATCGCCCGTTTGTGCGCTAACTTGTTACATCCCCAAAGATTGATCAATCTCGAGGTGAACCGATCGATCTAAGCTTTTTGACCATATTATGTTACATGTATAGACGAAAGCAAAAACAAAGAAAATGTGAAAAGAAAAATGTAGAAAAATATAAAAACCTACCAGTGGGTTGCCTCCCACTCAACACTTGTTTATTGCCGTTAGCTTGACTCTTCTAAGATATTAGTCATGAGAATCGAAAGGTTGAGCCAATGCACCTTTTGTCCTCCTACTGTTTTCACAATATACAATATATTAGAGAAGAATGGTAATTGCCCATTATGGCAGAACCACATGTTCAACAAAGCAAGCTACCACAAGTGTAAAATAATTTCGAAGATATTCTTTTGAAGTTTGAACTACTTGGAGGATCAGATGCATTTAATGGAAATATGAAGTCAATCTCAAGACAAGTTGAGTATAGTAAAGAGTACTCAACTTTATTATGAGACTCACATGATAATTCCAAGCATTCATCAATGGGAAAAAGGTTGCTAAACACTACCTTTTCAGTGCATTGCAATGGAATCTCCTCAAAATCGTCAATTTCAAGGGCCGAATCACATGTACCTTCTAGTTGGCTATGTGTGTGTTCTTGCGTAAGAACACTAGCAGCCCATTCTCATACTTTGGTCCAGCTTGGCAATCTCATCAACTTCTCTGTCGTAGTCAATGATGGAGATTACCTCAACATTATGAGCCTTCTTGGTCTTGATCTTCTCAAAAAGTGTACACACCGCTTCAAACTTATGTTGATTTCGTTGTACATCATATCAATTTTTGCATTGATCTCAAACGTAGCCTGCTGTGATTTTGAAGAAGTTGTTACAACATAGCCTTAAGCTCATTCTGATAAGAATATTCTTCTTTACATCTTTCATCTTGGAAATATCTTTCACGTGTTCCCTCGTTTGGTAAGTAGTCCTTATATGACTCATCATTGTATGACAAGTTATTATATGACAACCCTATTGATCCAGGCTTTTAATTCATGGTCAGTAGCTTGCTTTCATGTTAGCTACACCTGATTCAAAGAAGAAAGTTAAAATAAAAGCGTAAGGAAATAAAATCTTAGACTTAAGTTTAATCTTAGATCAAAAGGCAACAAAATTGGTTAGCAACAACACCAAAATTGATACAAGGTTAACTATACCAATTTAACCTCTCGTGTGTATCATATCGATGTAACACTTAAGGATCGAATCCACGAAAACCAATGATTACACTATCAATCTGTAGACAAAACTTAAGCTAAGACAATTCAAATAATGATGGAAACTAAACAAAGCAATAAACAATGTAAAACTAATAAATAAAGGCTTCAAAAATCAGGAATTAGGAAATCAAACTAAGAAACTATTCACCGGACAATATACAACCAATTCTCGACTCAAACATAGATTTATAGCAAACCCACTGCCGTGGTGTTGACTACTATATGTAACAACCTATAATCCTAAATTGTCGTTTGGCTCTAGAAATGTAAATATGCATTAACGAATTGGTCTGATAAGTCCACAACTAGCCTTAGCATCAGCTTTCCTTGGTTAAGGACTAGTTGCTCATCTAAGCTAGTTCAGGCATCCAACATGCTTTTGGAAAGTTAAACAACCTAAGATCATAGACTAGGTGATCAAGCTAATTTAAGCATAAAACTCACTCTTAGATGGAGAACAGATAACTCTGAGCCCTATTTTTTTGCTAATTCATTGATTCCTAAATCCCTATAAAACCCTAAATCTAATTGATAATTTACTCAAACATAGGAGAAAAAACAAACAAAGAAGAAGATATATAATCATAATGATAAACTGAACTAAAATAAAAGGGTTCAGAAATCTTCTCCAAAGAGTTGTGGAGGATGAAATCTTCTCCCTTGGTTACATGAACAAAACTAAAAGTTAAATATGAACAATGAAAAGAAGGGCTTCTAAAAGGTGGCTAGACCTGGTTTTTATAGGTTAAACTCGTTCTGGTACAAAATAAACTAAACCGGGAAAAATATGGAAATCTTAGGGTTTTTTCGCGAAATAAGGTCAGATCGGTCAATCTCTTGTGGACAGGTCGATCTGTAGGTCTGGCGGCTCTTTTACCAGGTCAATCCAGGAGCGGATCGGTGGATTCCGTTTGTTCTCGGCTATAATAATTTAGCTTCGGTAAAATCGTGATATCTTCCTACATGCTTGTCTGATTTCCCTCAATTCATCTCCAACAGAAAGCTAACTCATGTGGCTATCTTGTGTTCAAATATCAGCTCGATCCAACGGTGGACAATATTTCAAAGGAAGCCAAGTGTCTGACGTTTCTGCATGATTATGCATCTCTATATGCTTGTTTTCACTCAAAATTGTTCATCTTGTCCAAATGTGACCTATGACCTGAAAAGACTCGAGAAAGGACTAAGAGACTCTAAAACATGTGCTTTGACACAATAAAACCATGGAAAAAAGGGTTCAAAACCGATATAAATGAGGTACATCACCAAGCTTGTAGTTTTGAGACTTGTAGTTTTGATGAACATATATGCCAACTCATCTTCACATCGTATGTAGTATGGAAGTGTGACTCCTTCTTTTATCTTCTCACACACCTTGCGACAGTCTATCTCGATATGCGTGTTCCTCTCATGAAAGACTCAGTTGGATGTAATATGAATGACAGTTTGGTTGTTATAATGCATAGTAATGGGACTGAAAGACTTTATGCCAAGGTCCTTGAGGAGTGTTTTCAGCCATGTCAACTCATTGGTCAACTTTCTCATGGCTCGATACTCAGTTTGTGCACGTGAACAAGTCACCACTTTATACTTCTTTGTCTTCCAAGTCACCAATTTTTTTCTCCAACAAATGTACAAAAGCCAGTTGTGGATTTTCTGTCATTCCTATAACTAGCCTAATCTTCATCACAGTACCCCACAATCTCGGTGTTAAAATTCTTTCCCATCCAAATACCATGATATGGCCATCCTTTTAGATATCAAAGAATCTTTCCCACCATATTCTAGTGGTAAACCGCGGGCTTTTGCATATACTGACTGATTTGGTTCACAACAAAACACAAATCTGATTGGGTTATAGTTAGATAGATTGGCTTACCTACAAGGCCACAATATTGAGCCGCATCCTCATATGGTGTATCATCCTTCACCCCCTTTTAATTTTACTTGTAGCCATCTTCAATTAGGAGTTATTGGCTGGCTTAGCTCCAAGTTTTCCTGTCTCATTCAAGAGATCAATTTTTCCTGTTAAGCTTACCAAGGTCTTTGATATCTAAGACACTCTAAAGAAAAGACTTAGTAGCAGTGATACATGATGTGTCATTCCTAGTGATGATCAAGTAATCAACATAGATAAGAACACTAACAATACCTTTATCGCTTTGGAGAGTAAAGAGTGTGTGATCCACCTTTGATTTTCTGAATCTCTTGCCTTAAGCGTGGAGAAAATTTTATGGTACCAACCTCTCAAAGATTGCTTGAGTCCATCAAATAGCTTTGCACAATTTTATCACTTTGCAAGGTCTAACATAATCTTCCAACCAAGAGGTGGATACATGTATACTTCTTCATCTAGTTCTCCTTACAGAAGGACATTCTTCACATCATTCTGCCATAACTCCCAAGATAAGTTTGTAGCTAAAGATAACATCACTCTTACCGTGCGAAGCTTGGTAACCATATAGTAGGTATGTGTTTAATCTTCCCATATGTCTGAGTGAATCCCCGTGCAAAAAACCTTGCTTTATATTGTTCCATGTCACCATTGCTACGACATTTGATAGTGAATACCCATTTGGAGCTAACAACTTTCTTTCCTAGAGGTAACTCAGCTTCATCCCATGAATGATTCTGTTTTATTGCACCAACTTCAGAACCAATAACATCAAACCACTCCTTGTTTTCCTTATTCTCTTGGTAGTTGTGTGGAATATAGTGCATCTCAATCTTTCCAAGGAAGCTTATTGATTTGATGGCAAAAGGGAAATCGAACATACAACCTCTATTTGATGAGCTACAACTTGATTATTGTAATAAAATTTGGTGTTGACCTTGAAAACTCTTGTGTTTCTTCTAAGAGATTGAGTCTCATTCATCTCTTCCTTAGTGTCAACTTGGTATAACTCGACTTATGCATTGTTTGGATCCTCATCATTATAGGGCTTAGCGCAACGTGTTGAACATTTTGTATGATCGGGTGGTTTGATCAGGCTCAGTGTCCACGCGTCAGTCTGATTGGTTGGTCTGATCGGGCTCGGTCCCAACACGTTAGTTTTACCAGGCTCGATCCCAACACGTTAGTCTGATTGGGCTTGGTTCTTTCTTGTCGAGTAGCTCGATGTATTGCTCAAGGGGTGCCAAGTTGGGTTGTTCACTATTCTAAGCACTTCCTTTACTATTAGTTGGAGCAATGGATGATACTAGCGCTTCATTTTGGGTGCAACCTCCAAGATTCTCGAGTAAGAACCTCAAGTTTGTTGCTCAATCTGATGTTGAGTGAGACAAATCCTTCAAATTTTCTCAATCACTTTTATCATAGTACCCTTTCTCTTCAATGAACTTGACATCTATGGATATAGGTTCTTGCCAATTGTGGGATCAATACACTTGTATTCTTTTGTGAGGTATAATACCCAATAAACATGCACATGTTTCTCTTGGGATTCAATTTGGTTATTTGTTCTCCTAGAACTAACATAAAGCAAACACATCTAAATACTCTTAGGTGTTCAAGAGAGGGATTAATTGCATTTAATACCTCAAATGGAGAGCTATCCTTTCAAACGTTGGTAGAAGTTCTATTGATCAAGTAACATGCTGTCATGACTGCATCTCCCCAAAAACTTATAGGTACATTGACATGGGACATCATGGACAATCCTACTTCCATAAGGTGTCGATTCTTCTTCTATGTCACTTCATTTTGTTGAGGATTTTGGGGACAAATAGTACGGTGAATTATGCCATGTTTATCTAAATGATAACTCTTTGAACTTGATGTTTGTATACTTTCCACCACTATCTGATCTTAGTCCCTTAATTTTGGCAAAGAATCCATTAGTCACATAATTTGGGAAATTTTGGAATGCATCAAACACATAATCCTCAGAAGGGATTATAGTTATTCATGTGTACTTTATTTTTCATCTATTAAAGTCACAAAATACTCAAGATTATCCCTAGAAATGCATGGAGATGTCCAAACATTTGAATGAACTAAGTCAAAGAAATGCTCATAAACGGTGGAAGAGTTTGGAAATACAAATTTGCAATGCTTACCCAAAATACAAGCCTTACAAGATAAAGATCAAACTTAACATTATGTAACATACGATTCGATAGCACATACATAATGGTGACCTAATCTAGCATGCCAAATAGAATTGAAAGCAACATAACCATTGTAATGTAAAGAAAGCGAATCTAAAGCACTCAGAGTAGCATCTTCTAAGACATAGAGTCCATCCTTAGTTCCACCTCCTTCAAGAAAATTTCAAGTCTTAATATCCTGAAAATGTGCTTGGTTAGATTCAAATATAAGTAATCAAGATCAGTTGTTGCCTTCTTTAATGAAACAGAATTGGATGTAAACTTAGGCATACATAATGCTCTAGACTTGTTATAAAAGAGTATTGAATTTCGTACTCCTTGGACTGGGAGATTATCACCATTAGCTATGAATATATTCTCTACAACCGTCTCTGCATTCTCTATCAACTTGGAGTTACTAATCATGTAGTGAGATGCACGCGTGTAAACAACTAGAGATTCATCTGGTTTTTCAGAATAGTTTGGAATCCTCTAAGGAAGCAATGGACGTAATGAGCTTATCAAGGTACGAGTTTCTCACTACATCATCAGCTGATGTAGCACTCAAGGCCACACCTTCACCTTATTTGGAGGCTCCAGCTGGTTTGCCTCCTTCATAGATTGAGGCAAATTTGCCTCTTGATCCTTCCACTTGTTTGGCTTGAAATGTGGATGTGGGATCCAATATTTATCCTTGGTGTGACCTTTTCTGTTGCAATGATCACACACCAAGTGCTTCTATCTTCATTTTTAAGTGACACTCGATTTGCTGAGATGTGCTCCACTTGATTTGCTGAAACGAATTCCCCTTTTCCACCAATCAAAGCGAGTGAGCCTTGCTCCTTCTAGACTTGTGCATATACATCATCCACATTAGGTTGTTTATCTCCCCTCATAATGTTCTTTGTTAGGTTATTAAAGGCTTGATTAAGGCTAGCAAGAAGCTTAAACACCTTGTTTTGTTCTTGTCTTTTATTGATCACCAAGAGATCACTTGTACTTGGTCACATCATATCTAACTTGGCCCACATAGATCTGAGTCTTCTAAAATGGCTGAAAACTTCATGTCTTCTTGGTTTAAGGAGTTGATAGCCTACTTTACACACATTTGAAGTTTGACACATTCCCGAAGTCTTTCTTGAGTGTATCCCACCGATCTTTGGTTGTGTCACAAAAAGAGAATGATTCAAGGAGATGAGTATCAAGGGAGCTTGTGTGAATAGCTAGAACTGTATGGTCTTCTTGAAACCATTGATTATCTTCAGCTAGACCGCCTCTTTCTTCCCTTTTTCTTTGTTACCCTCCTTTGAATCTTCTTGTGGCTGAGATGAGACAATATGGTTCCACATCCCTTTGCTACATAAGATCATTCTAGCTGATCTAGCCCACAATAAGTAGTTAGGACCCTTAAAAAACAGTTGGAATCATCATGTTCTTAGAGTTTTCCATGGCTGAGAAAGTAAGGAACACTGGATAATAGCTTTATCCACCAGGTAAAAAGAATAAGGTCAGAAACTGAAGAAGCCAAGTATGGAGATGAAGAATGGAGAAGAAGAATGCTTAAGACTGAAGGAGAATATGAGAGAATGGGATCTTAGAATGCTCTGATACCATGAAAGATTATGAGAATCATTGTGTTTGAGAGGGAGAGAGAGAGTAGGCGAGAGAGAGAGAGAAAGAAGAATGGAGGCTGAAAAACTGTGTTTGAATACATGGTTGGTTGTCTTTAAACAGACAAAGAGTTAGGGCTGCATAATCATGTCTTGTCTTCTTGGCCTTTCTTTATCTCAACCCATCTTACTTCAAGTGTGTAGCCTTAGAATCCAGTCCACTTGATAATCCTTGATCGATAATTGTAACCGAATTACTTGCAAATCCCATTCTTCCAAGGTGTTTAATTCTTATAAAGAGTATCGTTTATGATTTTCTCAATCCAATGGAATGATTAGGGTTACCTTGGTTGACTTCACTGTAGAAACAATATTACGAAATTTGTTCAGTTATGATTAGTTTAGGTAATTTAGAGTAAAATACTGACGTTCAAGCGTTTTATTCTTGTTTGGTATATTTCTGGTTGAACTGAGATTTAAGTGAACAACACCTTTCTGCTAACTGACTTCATTAATCATTTGTGTGTCCATGAACTTACTTGAGATATCCATCCCTATTTTGTTTTCGTATTGAAAGTGTTCCAAGAATTAACATCTCTTTTTTTTGTAGCGTATGATTTATGTGAGTGCTGGGATTTGAAGAATTGTAAATGTCATTTCTTGAAGAATATTGATTTCGTGATCAACATTTTTATTTCGCTAATCCAAAACTTTATACAATGTTCAAGCTGAGTCTTTTTGTTCTAACTAGTATGTGTATCAAACTTTATACAATGTTCAAACTTTATACCAGAAGGAGCACTAGGTCTGAAGGGACTATCCGAGAAGTCAGCAATGAGTTTAAGGATCAGCTCCTCCTAGCTCTATTTTAGGCAGAACCTACACTTCTTAAGGTTTTACTTGAAATAGTAAGCGTATTCAATGGGCTTATCTCCATCTAGTTGTTGAAAGTCATATTTACTTCACTTGTGGCTAAATGCACATTGTTGTGTAAGAATTTGTGAAGCAATATAGCCTAAACTTGTACCAGAGTTGTGCTCTGCTATTGAGAAGAACAGTTTGATATACAGTTCAAACTCTAGTTGGAGTATTGTGAACACTCTGATGGTATTGTAAAACGTTTTAAGGTGTTTGTTACATCTTTTTTCGTAAAAATATTATAAAACATACATTAGAGAAATGGTAAACTTTAAACTTCGATTTTTCATTTTTCTCTCATCCATCAGCTCTCCTCAACTGCATCCCATTTTCCATCATATTATCGGTGATCATCCATTATCGTGGTTGTGAACTTTTGCTGCTTCTGGCTGAAATAGAAATTAGGAGTACTAACTACATGTACATTTAATATTGAGAGTATCATATAACTTGCTTTTGATGTAATTTCACGCGTCATGGAAATTGGTCGTGTAAATTATTAAAATGTTTACAGAAAATCTAAAGAGAATTACCAAAAGTCTATGAAGGCAAATATCTGGTACCTTGAAAACAAGGATGGAGATTACTTTCACCCAATTTTTATTTTTGTTGGACTATGTTATCTTTTAAGCCCTGGTGCGAAATGAGAGGGTATGCTCTCCTTTAATTGTCATATGTGTTGAAAGCATTGCTTCCTACCACATCTCTGATTTTAGAAACTATCATTTTTGTGGGTTAACACTACACATAGAATATATCTGAGTGCGAAGAAGATGCATATGAATTTATAAGGAAACACCTTTCATCTGAACTAGTATGACAACTTACCTCTCTTTTTCTGTATACAAATTACTTTTATGTCTATGGTTCATAAGTTAGAAATAATATCATTTTCGTTTGGTTGGAAGAAATATTTGGGTGGAGGGAGGACTTGTTTATAGCCAAGTCAAAGGTGAAGAAATTATGGTTGGTCTGTAACCTATTTCATTCATACATGCATACTTATACGATGTGATCCGATTCTCATAGGCACCACCAATATCTATGACAAATAATACTTTCCCAGGTGCATATAAGCGAAAGAAAGATGGAAACAACAAATGAAATAACCAAAGATTCATGGGAGATTTATTGGTGCTTCCTTTTTTTCTCAAAGGTTCATGTGCCTTCAAAAAGTAACACAATGGACACTAGTGCTTCAACAGCGTAAGTTCCTATACATTTTCATATATCTGATTCTATGTCTAAGCCAAATAGAAAATACTTTTGCAAGTTCTGAACAGTGGTACATGTTTGTCAGATGTAGTAAGAACACAAATTTAATGCTTGTTGTGGGTATTAAATACACGTTCTTCTAATGAACTTTAAATATCATTTTGCGAGTTAGTTTTCCCTAATGCCATGTTTCTTAAGCTCATGATCTTATCGTAAATATTTTTCAGTAGACTGATAATATGTTCAATGCTCTCTTAACTTCTTTGGTAGACGACGGTTTGGAGGTGTTACTTGTTAATTGTTCTCTTCCACTTTTGTGTTGCCTTGTTTTATTCGTTTTTAATCTGTAATTAAGTTGTTTTTGTTGCTACATAGATACATCAGCTATTTTGGTGTCCGAATGGCATATGATGGCTTGCAAGAGGTGAAAAAATTGCTTTTCTTTGTTTTGTAGTTGAGCATTGACTGATATAGTACATAGTTTTATGATGGCTTTCTTTTTCCTACAGTTCATCCTAGAACAAAATCCTGAGTATGTGCCATCTTTTATAAGAACCCGTGTGCTACCCATTTATTCCACAGAGGATTGCTAACCTTACTTGGTTGCATCTGCAAATTGGGTACTTGGAGAGCTTGCATCTTGCCTACCTGAAGTGTTAAATTTACTTTTTCTTGTTGATGCTGTAAATGACCCTATATATATATATATCACATAATTGATTAACTGTCTTATGCTTTGAAGAGATGAATGAAGATGATTTCTTCCATACTAAAGGCATTGACAATTCCAGATCAAGTGGAGATCTCTTGTTACCCAATACAGGTTTGAAGTGCTGGTGGAATAAGTTCTCTACTCGCAGTTAGTCTTCACTTATATTAACAATAACACTCTTAGCTTGAAGTAATCACTACAAGAAATATGGTCCAAAACCGACCACGGTACTGACCGCAAATACGTTGTCGGAAATTTCCGACAACTCCACAACCATAATTGACCAAAATTAAAAAAATGTAAAAGGAGGTCAGAAACGGTGGGAAGTTTCCGACCACTACCGACCACCAGCGGGTTTCCCACCGTTAATGACCGAACACTACTAGTATTGAGGTCGAAGACCGACCACATTACCGACCGTAGAGACGATGTCGGGAATTTTCGACAACTCCACAATCACAATTGACCGGAGTTTTAAAAATTAAAAAGGAGGTCAAAAACGGTGGGAAATTTCCGACCACTTCCTACGACTTGCCGGTTCCCACCGTTTTTGACCGTAAACCGGTGTAAAATAAGCACGTTACGCACATGTACATGTCTTTGTCGCGGAAAAGCAAGTAGGTGAGGTGTATAATTAGGTGTACCCGTCAATAGCCGTCGAAAATGTGCACTATATATAATCGGCAACCTTCTTTCATTTTCACCATCTTCACTTAAAACACACAAAAAAACATAATGGCAAATATACGGTTTCGTGCATGGATGGATCAAGAAAGAAATGATCCAGAAACAGGATTACTTACGTACGAGTACGCGGAAGGACTAAAACAATTTATGGAATTCGCCGGAAATCAAAGTCTGACGCTAGAAACCGGTAAGATGTACAGCCCTTGTACAAAATGTCGTAATATGAGATTTATTACTGTGAAACAAGTATGGGTTCATCTATATAGTAGAGGTTTTATTCATGGCTATAAAGTATGGTACTGTTATGGGGAGGACACATCTATGGTTAACTTTGCTAGTACAAGTGAACATAATGATGTTGGTTTAGGGGTGGAATCAAATGTTAATGAAATAGTTGAACCAATGGGTAATGTGGGTAGTAGTCGTGGACATAGTGAAGGTTGTTTGGGTGGTAGAGGAACTGTAGAGGTGGAGAACAATTGTGGGTTATTTCAAATGGTGAACGATTCATTTAAAGAGAATATCCCAACATTCGAGGAGAGACGGAATAGAGGTGAAGAACCTAACTTTGAAGCCCAAAGATTCTATGATATGTTGGAGGCAGCGAAGAAGCCATTATATAATGGTTGTGACGACAACGTATCTCCCTTATCAACTGCAACTGACTTGATGAATATGGTTACAAGAGTTCGTGATGGGTCCTTTATCAGTCGCTAATTCGTATCCAATGTACTGTACTCGCGGTTACGCATTCAAAATTCTTAGAGAAGGCATGAGAAGACCCACTTCTGATTACGGTATTTCGTCGACGTCAGGGGATACAATATACTACGGTGTGTTACGGGAGATTTTGGAAGTTCGATATCCTGGACTGCTGGACTTGAAGTCTATTGTTTTTTACTACGACTGGTACGATCATACAGTTGGTACTGGTGTTATTGTAGATGAGTTTGGTGTCACATCTATTAACACAAGAAGAAAGCTACAAAAGTTCAAACCTTTTGTGCTTGCATCATAGGCAGACCAAGTTTGCTATATCCCATACCCACAGAACTCAAATAGAAGAAACGGGTGGATAACCGTCGCATCCATACCCCCAAGAGGAAGGCTCAACGGGGTTTTCGAAACTGAACCAATGCAGCAAAGTACATAAGGGACAATTGGACCATTAGAGATTACACTCGGTATTGACCTATGTGTCGATATGACCCACCATGAAGATGCTACTGTCCACGATAATTCAGACGAAGAGATTGGAGAGTTTGGTTGGAATTACGACTCAAATGACAATTCTAGGTCAAATGACAGCGGATCTGATACTGAGTAATTAAATATATTTGGTCACTCATGATTCCAAAATGTTATGTATCCTTAAAATGTTTCGCAATAAAATACCATTCCAGTCGGGATGAAATCATATTACGTATACATAATGCGACCATTGCTAATTTGAATTAAAAAAATAAAAAAAATAAAAAAATAGTGGTCGGAAATGGAAGGAAATAACCGACCACTACTGACCGAATAAGGAGGGAAGATTAAGCGGGAACCGTTCGTGAATCAGGTCGTGTAATTTACATAACCGACCACTACTGACCGGTTAAATTAAAAAATATATATAAAAAAGAAGTGGTCGGAAGTTGTAGGAAAGAACCGACCGTAACCGACCGGTTTAGGAGGGAAGAGGAAGCGTTATCGACACGCTGAAAACACGTGTCGATTATTTTTATTAACCGACCGTTACCGACCGGTTTTGATCGGTACACCTTTAAGACCACCATCGACGTCTTCTCCACTTCGTCTTCTCCAAGAAATCGTTTCTTCTTCTGCGCAGGCGACTCCGACGGCGAGGCATCCCGGTGGCCGGCGATCGACGGCGAAGCTCCCTCAACCCCACCCATCTCTTTTCCTATGTAAGTAGATCGCTCAATCACTCTCAATTTCACTTATATTTCGATTTAGTGAATCCGGTAGTTTAGCCTTAGTTGATGCATACATTTCGATTTTCAATCACAGTCTCATTTAGAGTATGTCTTTAGTTGATGTTCTTGGTGTTTATGTTTTGCTTTGTAATTATTTGGATCAATCGATTATGTTTTCCGGTGGTGAGCCATTGTTGCGGTGGTTTGGCGGATTTGTGCTAAATTTTTTTAGCCAAATTGTAATTTTTTATATAAATCAATCGTAATTTATTTAACAATATATCATAATTTTTAATAAATTAATCATAGTTTTTTATAAATCACTCGTAATTTTTTTATAAATCAATCGTAATTTATTTAAAAATCAATCATAATTTATAAAAAATTAATCATAATTTTTTACAAATCACTCGTAATTGTTTTATAAATCAATCGTAATTTTTTTTAAATCACTCGTAATTGTCATATCTAACTTAAAGGATGTGATTGCTCTCTTTAGAATGATTACCAATCACCTGAATGGTTGCCGCTTCTTCAGATTATTATTGGTAGGATTGGTGATGAGGATGAAGAAGATATCATTTGTTTCCGCTTCTCAAATCTGTAGTTGATTTGGCAAGGCAATATATTGCTACATACATTCCTTACATTGTTTCTTCGCGAGTAAGTAATATGTTGAAGTGCATGCATCCTAGTGAAGATCCATGGTCTCTTGTATGCTTAAATCCTACTTTCTTTCTATCTTTGCTTACATTTGAAGCTTCAACGAGATGAAACTGAAAGTAACGACATGTATTTATTATGATTTAAAGTTAAAATATCGACTTATTATGCTAAGGTTTGTACCACTCATGAAATATCCTGGGCGCTACCAACATATCTATAGAATATTTGTTGTTTCTGGTCAAAGTACTATGAATTTTTAACTATTTTCAATGGACATTGCAAATCATTTTTCCACCTTATTTGTATACATCTTATATGTTTTCTCAACTTAGGGTATTCTCGGTGGTGTTGAGACATAACCAGACGTCTCACATGTATGAGAGCTCTAAGCATGTAACAAATGAGAAGAATAATCGGGATAGAGAAATATGACTTACTAGTCAAGGTAATATCAGCAAAGCTTTGTCAGCACTCTTACATCACGCATGGCTGGTAGCTAGATTTTGTCTTTGTCTAATCATGTTTTGATATATTCAGACGCTATAATTTCTTTTTACTTTAAATTATAGAAATTGAAACCAACCATGTGCTTGCATGGACCATAGAAATATTGTTCCGATTTTAGGATACTTCTCTGCTCGTTATCTTTGAATGGTTCTTGCAACAGACACTACAAGAAATATAGTCGAAAACCGACCACGTTACTGACCGCAAAGAAATTTCCGACAACTCCACAACCATAATTGACCGGAATTAAAAAAATGAAAAAGAAGGTCAGAAACGGTGGGAAAGTTCTGACCACTTCCGACCACTAGTCCGTTTCCCACTGTTAATGACCGCACACTACAGAATTGTGGTCGAAGACCGACCACATTACTGACCGTAAAGAAGTTGTCGGTAATTTCCGACAACTCCACAACCACAATTGACCGGAATTTAAAAAATTAAAAAGAAGGTCAAAAACGGTGGGAAGTTTCCGACCACCTCCAACCACTAGGCTGTTTCCCACCGTTTTTGACCGTAAACCGGTGTAAAAAAACCACGTTACGCACATGGTTTAGGAAGGCATGGTAACAATGTCATTTACTTTATAGCATGGGTTGTAGTCCAAGTTGAAAATGCTGTCAACTAGATTTGGTTTGTCAAAAAGATCAAAAACTGATTTAGATTTAGAAGATGGTGATGGCTATATAATTGTCTCAGACCGAGAAAATGTATTTTGTTTTCCATTGTCTTTACTTGTAGTAATAATAGTAAGGGAAAGTCTGTATAACTGATCATATAACTGATTGATAAGAGTTGTTTTCTTTTGTTTTATTTTGTTTATGAAAGGCTTGATAAGAGCAGTTGAGCCCGAGCTGCCAAATGTAGAGCATATGATGTTTGTAAGGCACATCTATGCTAATCTCAAAGCCAAATATGGTAAGAAGAAACATATAGAATCAATTATTTGAAATCTCGCTTAGAGTTACAACGAGCCAATATCTAAGGAGAATTTGGCATGACTTTTGGAGCATGATACAAGGGTTTATGAAGATGTTTTGAAGTCAAATCTGATATCATATTGTAGAGCATTCTACAAGATTGGAAATCAGTGTGACTATGTTGAAAACAATTCAACTAAGTCGTTCAAAAACATAATAGTCAGAGCTAGGGAGAATCTAGGGAGAATCCTACAGTTCCAATGCTCGAGATCATTGCAAGAAAAGCAATAGTATGTATACTTAGAAGGTATGTTATTGCTCTGCAACATAATGGAAAGTGTACTCCATTCCAGAAGATGTGTTAGCTAGAACACATAATTTAGCTACAAGTTCTCCTATTTTTGGAAGCATCAAAATTAGCCTTGCGACTTTGGATATTCTGGTTCGGGTCGGGTCAGGTAATTCAGTTATGGGTATATACAGAATTATAAAATAGAATCAAAATTAACCTACTAAACAACATATTCGGGTCAGTTCAGGTATCAGATAATTTAGATAGTTATAGTGGATGTCAAACCATCCTGAATTACAAGCCGAAAACCTGAAAAATTGAACAATTCTTGCTGTAACACCCAATAATGTGTTGTAACACATAATAATCGAAGACTAGAAAGTTCATACCATAACAAGTGACGTACATAAGTCAAACCACAACATTAGAAGGTTCAATCTCAAGTCCTAAACAAATAAGAAGTTCAAGTTCAAGATAAGCACCTAACAGATTCAAGACATAACATAAAATAGAAGCTAGACAGAGTGAAAGAGATATATAGATACAAAACATATGTGATTCCAGTTTAGTAAATTAATTCAAAAATGGATTCAAAACATATACAAAATAGACACAAAACAAGATAAAAAACACTAAAAGCATATAATTCCATCTTAGTGAATTAGTGAAAAAACAAATTCAAAACATATACAAAACATATCAAGTGTACCCAATTACTCATTGTTCTCTAATTCTGAAGAATGAGAAGTTGTTTCTCATCGGACAAATCAAAAAACATATAAGATGTTTCTTGTTCAAAATCCCCTAGGTCACTATCGGATCCACAGTGAGAGGAGGTGCTTAGCTTAGAAACGGACTTTTCATATAGATTCTTCATTATATCCTTAATTCATCATCTAAGAGTCTTACTCTCCTCATTGTCTTTACCATAGAGCTTGTCAAAACAAATAGATGCAAACTGCATCTTATTCCTTGGGTCAACTACACTTGCAATGATCATTAATGGATTCATGTTGAGACATCCATCCCAATACTTCTCAAACTTAGCCCTCATGGTTAATGCTTGTGTTTGTAGGAAGTCATCTTGGTGGGAGCCTAATACAATGAGATGTTGCTCCATAATGACTATCTCATTGTAGCACAGTGAAGATGTCATTGTCTTAAATGCTGAAAATGCCAAAGTGCAGTTGAAAAACAAACCTAGAAACTTCACCAACCTCTAAATTTTAATCCAACTCTCAGAGGTTGGAGGTCCAATCCTTTCTTCTCCATCCTTATTTATCTCCTTGAAATATGAGTTTAAGGCATGTCTTCTTCAAACAGCTTCTCAAATGCATTACAAAATTTTAAAGCACATGAAGCATAAGGTATGTTGAATACCACCTTGTAACACAATCAAGTGTAACACTCCCTCTACTTTCTTTCCCCAATTGAACTTGGCTTTGAAATGTTTCCAGTCTTTGTGTAGATGATCTCACATACTTCACCGTATTCCTAATGGCAACTACACTATTATTCAAGGATGCTAAACCATCTCTCACAATCAAATTCAGAATATGAGCACAACAACGAATGTGTAGATGTGCACCTTCTTTAACTAATATCTGAGGATGCTTCAGCCTCAAAGCATCTTTAAATAGTCTCAATGATTTTATCATTACTTGTTGCATTGTCAATTGTCACTGTAAAAATACTCTCAATTTCGCACTCCTCTAGACACTAACTGAGTTGTTCGTCAAACGTTTCTCCCTCATGTTCTGTGATAGGTTTAAAGCTTATGAATCTTTTCTGAAACACCCAGTTTGCATCAATCCTATGGGTTGTCACCACCATGTAACTCCGTGAAGTAGTAGGAGTTGTCCATATATTTGTGGTGAGAGATACTATCTTCTTATCACAACCAAACAACTTCTTTAGCCTGGCTTAAGCATGCTGGTACATTGAGAAAATATATGTTGTTGCTATCTTCCTACAATGAGTTGTGTACATCGGAAGTATATTGAAACAAAATCTCATAAACCCCTCTGATTCCACAAACAAAAAGCCAGCTCATTAAGCACAATCAACTCATTCATTGACCTCCTAAACATATCTTTATTGTACTTCTTGGATGTGACTACACCACTACTATCAGACACTAAAACATATTGAGACCCACTCTCTTTATAAGCCATGAACAACATACATTTTTCAAGGTGATTCTTTATAGGAGTTGTTCTGGTTTTTTACTGTCACATCCAATTTCATGCCCACAGTACCGATAATTGCTGACTTCTCCTTCAGCATTCACATTCTCAATGAAATGTGCTCATACAGCTAATCTACAAACATATCTTTTCTTAGGTTTTGGTGGCATCTCATTGCTTGATTTCCATGTTGCCTTCTTCCTCTTTTCATTTTCATTGGATCCTAAAACTTTTTCATCTTCATCAATGAAAACATCATTGTCATCATGAAAAGAAGCCATATGTACACAAGACATTACTCATATCAATTCCAAACAACAAATTGCAGATGGTTCAATTACTAATTCTATCAGATTCTAAAAAAAATCAAATTCTATCTAATATTCTTACCAAAAGCGAATTATGTCTAAATGTTCTAACCAAAATTAAATATGGTTTAGGTTCAATGTTTCTATCAGTCTATCAAAGTCGTCAACTACTAATTCTATCAGATTCTAACAAAAATCAAATCCTATCAAATCTTCTAACCAAAATCGATTTATGTAATTCTATTATAATGTTTCATTATCTACTTCTAACTCTATAAAATGTCCAATTATATCATAATCTATCAAAATCTACTTCTAATTATGTGAGAAACTTACATATTTGAAGTGATGAAAAACATACAGATTTGCAATGAAGAAGAAGAAGAAGATTCGTCAATCTAAGAAGAGAAGAAAATATAAGAGGTGATTCACGGTCTTAGGATAATTTAGGGTAAACAAAGATTTTGGTTCACAGTTACCCGTTGGTATACGTACCGAACCGACCCAAAATTTTACTCAAAATCTTGCCCGATATATTATTGATTGACCGGATTTCATAATAAATTACCAAAAACTCGTTTTGGTTCCATTTAGAAAAATTGGTTTGGGTTTAATTCTTAGGATTAATCAATATATACTATCAAGTGATTTTTGATAATTGTGATCATCGTGTTAATCTAGAGATATGAACATGTAGCTGTAGGAAAATATGATATCACAAGGATCCCTTGCGAGCATGCCTTTGGTATTCTCCCCACCCAAAAATTACAAGTTGAAGATTATGTGTCTAAGTTGTTTCAGACTGTCATATGGATACAAACTTATGCTAAAGGCTTGACGCCTTTGAGAGGAGAAAAATATTGGCGTGTTGGATCATATGGTCCATTCACCAACCAAACAGAGCCACCATAACCAGATAGTAAATGAAAAATAATAAGGAGAAAATACTTAAAGGAAAGAATAAGTCACCTAGAAAAAAGAATCATGGTGACAAGAAGAAGATCATGCAATGTGGGATATGTGGATCAACAACCAATAATGCTCGATATCACAAGAAAACATCACATGTAATATTCATTTATGCATTATAATTCATTTATTCATTTAGTTTCATAAGAAAAGATTTAAAGTGCAGCTAGCAACAACATTGATGTCTACTGTCAACCATTGATAAATGACCCTACATGATATGTGGATGGAAGGTATTCAAATTTCTGATTCACTTAGTAAGGAGAGTTTCACTCTTAGAGCTATATTGTTGTGGACTATCAAAGACTACATAACTGTATGGACATTACTTGGATGCAAAGTGAAAGGGAAACAAGCATGTAATGTTTGTGGGAAGAATATTCCTTATAGGTGGCTAAAGTTTAATCGAAAGCAAGTATATATGGGTAATAGGAAGAGACTTAGGCATGGTAATCCTTATATATATGAAACAATGGTGTGACAACACTTTGGAAGCTGGTATTGAAAATAGAAGTCAGAGTGGATCTAAAATATTTGAATCTTAAAAGATTTAAGGAACGATTTTGGAAGACCTTTAGACAAGAAATGTAAGAGGAAAAAAAAGTGATGCAGATGATGATGTGATTTCAGCTAAAGAATATGAAGGAGACAATGATCTACGGAAGTGGAAAAAATGGTCAAATCTTTTTTTGACTTACCTTATTGGAAGGTTAGTATGTTGTACATTCAATTTTCTGTATATTTTAGCTTTAATTATTAACCTTTTTGTATGTCTGATAACTAGCAGTACATTATTCGACATGATATGCATGTGAGCCATAATATTGATGTCATGCACGTGGAGAATAATGTCTATGATGCCATGTTGGTTATTCTGATGCAATCTGGAAAATCAAGGATAGCTTGAAAGCAAGTAAGATTTAGAAGACATTGTGATTCAAACCAACTTACATACATAGGTACATAGGTACGTGGGAAGTGAACTTACTTACCTCCAACTGCTTATTGACTTTCTAAGGAAGAAAAATGTAAATTATGTTCATGCTAACCAAATTTAAAGGCCATGATGACTATTGTGCAAATATCTCAAATTGTGCCTCAGTAGATCTTCCTAATATTGGAACTATGAAGTCATGTTCTAATCCAAAATTCGTTTCATTTTCCCTTGAGAGGTTTACTGCCAAGAGAACCTCGGGTTGTAGTGAGTCATAACTGTAATTACTTTAGTAGATTGTGCCAACATGTTATTGATTCAAATAAACTACTTACAGTAGAATCAAAGGTTGTGGAAACAATGTGTCAGTTGGAGATATTCTTACCACCTTCATTATTTCACATTATGTCTCAGGCTTCCAATACATCTAGCGAGAGAAGCACGATTGGGTGTCCTTGTACACTTCATATGGATGTATTTATTCGAAAGGCACTACTTTTATGTTAGTTATTTACTTTAATAGTATGTGTAGCTACTACTCATAATAAGTTTTGTAATTGAGATGTAGGTACATGAAGACACTAAAAGCGTATGTTAAAAACATTACACGGCCATAGGCGTGTATGACTGAGGGATACTTGGTTGGTGAATGCATTGCATTTTGTTTGGAGTTTTTATCGAATTTGTTCCAGTTCAAGAAGCTGTTAATTGGAATGAAGATGTATTGAGCCACATTCACATCTCCTTGACGGCAGACCATTGCATAAAGGTATATAAATTACACTAACAAATAAGGATGTTGAATAAGTGCATATCTAACATAGTATTTCTATTTTTATTAATGTATTTGTATTATCATACAATTGAATAATAACATGCCCATGGCATGTAGGTTGCATTTGGAAGAACAGCATACCACATATGTAAGATGCACAAGAAATAAAATACTTTTGTAGAAATTTCATACATAAAGGTTTTTCCCAGTGGATAAGAAAATGGTTTAAATAATATCATTTATGAATTGTCTTCCTTTGAGGTTTTATTTATAGTTTGAAGCTAATGAATTGTTTCATTGTTCATGTTGGATACCAACTAACTCGACTCACCATTCCACTAGGCCGAGATGACTTGCTTTTGGACCAAGAAGTATTGCTTAAAGAATCAATGATTGCATAGTAAACAGTCATCAGTTCCATACAGACGCGATGTAAAGCGGAAGACTCAGAATTATGGAGTAACATATAATATATTTTCTATGTCTAAACCTAGTGCTAAAGAATTTAGACAAAGTGGCAGACATGATAATATCATATTGAGTGATAAAGGAGAACATATTGCTAGACTATCAAATATTCTAGGTTCCACTATTTATGTATAGTTGGGCTGACAAAGGGAATGGCCTGGAAGAGGAAGACGGTTACACCAATGTGAATCTTCATATGAAGTAATCAACTTTTGTTAATGCTCTTTTTATTTTGCCATTGTAAGCTAAACACGTTTTTACTTTAAGGAAGATTATTCCTCACATTTGTATGTTATTATGAGGGCTCCACCGAAAGGACACCATGAGTTAGAGATATAAAAAGAGTTTGTTTCTGCACCAGTGTTTGTACAACCAATTGAAGATGTATGCGATTAATCATTAGATGACGAGATTTTTTTTGTGTTAGAAATGATTGTGAAGGTCTTCTAAAAGAAAATTAATAATTTTTATATGTAATAATATATTTCCAGGTAAACAAAAGAGGATGAAAACTAGAGCTGTTGAACTAGTCGCATTAAGCGCCAACAAGGCCAGGACATGAGTCATGCAATACTCAATCAATGCAACACAAAAAAAGAGAAATAAAAAGCCTGCTACAATGGAAGAGGAAATAGGCAATACTGATGATAATTTCTATGAAGAAGAGAACGACAATGGATATGATAACGGATCCTAAGAAGATGAACATAATGAAGAAGACAAAGTGGTTGGTAAAGAAGTAGAATACTAGTCACCCCCGGGTACAGGAAGAACATATCTTGACTTCCACAACAAACGTTTCCAACTCTAATGAAGGACATACACAACAATCAAAGAACAAAAATAGGAAAACAAAAGGACCAAAGAGAATGCGGAAAGTGACAAAAAAATCTTGAAGACAAGGTATAAGTGGAATTTAATGCAATAGGTGAGCATGTTGGTAAAGAATAAATTACCCTTTCCTCCTTTATTGGTTCACTGTGAGAGAGCATGTGCCAATACTGTTAAATGACTGAAGACATCTTGATGAACAAATGAAAGATGCAATATGGAAGGAAACTCAGGTTATTTTGGCAATCTTTGTTCTGTTGATTGAATACGAGTATATGTATGTATATCAATGAATGTTTTAATGATTTACTTGGGAATGTTTGGCTTGGGAGATTCAATTTGAAAAATAATTAACATAAAGAAGTAGTCTTCAGGCAAATGGGATGCTTGTGGCGAGTATCTATATTTAGGCTTGCTTCATAGGTTTGAGCTACAAAGAGCAAGGTTCAAAAACAAAAACTAAGACTTACCAACATGAAATCAATTTCAGCATGGTACGTTTGGATGAACATAAATAACACAACATTTAAGGTAATAGTTATATAATTTGTAATGATTATGAGTATGATTACAAGATTAGTTATGTCACCTCACTATTTGTACCACTAGGAACAAAGTGACAAGTAGAGAAAACTGAGGAAAGTCCAAAATCCTCACAAACCCAGGCGCAAAAGAACGATTAGCTCATGAGATGGTATGTATGTATATGTATCGAATTAGTTAGTTGAAATACTACATCAAGTAAGTTTGTAATATTTTTGTATGATCTTGTAGTAACAAAAAAGTTATGATCCTAGCAAAATTACTAGAAGTAAAGTAATATGTCACACTCATTTAGATGGAAGACCTGTGAGGGAAGAATTTGCAGATACTATTGTAAGTTTGTTTTAAAATGTTATTAATTAATCAAGATGTCTTCAGAATTTTTTAATATGGAGTTGGTGCATACTATACTATGTATAGATCTTTGTTTTAAGAAAGATTAAAATCAATTGATAGTGAAATGGACTCAACATCCATGGATAATATTAGAGATGATGTTTGGATTCACGTACTAGGAAGAGACAAACTAGGAAGAATTAAAGTTACAAAGTTAGATTTCTTACATGCTAGAGAGTCACATGTGTAGAAGCTTGAAACTACTCAAGTAGAATTACTTAGCAAGATTGAAAAATTACAACAAGTGATTAGTGTCTTAGCTACTAAAAAGGTAATTTCTTAAACCTGGTAACTTATTTATATATTCAGTAAGATGACAACTTATATGAGTAAGTGATGTGAGTATATGAGTAATTAGATGCCACCTACTAGATTGGTGTTCTAATATTGATATTGTTGTTGGAGAAGGAGAATTTTGCTCTAATGAACCATCATATAAGATTGATCACAGTCTTCTAGGCCCTAATGCGGTTTTTGTACTTGTGGAGTTTGTATGAGTCATAAAGCATTTTTCTGGAAACCTAGCCAAACCATTTTCTCACTTACCGAAGCTCCAGGATTTAAAATAGCATGACTGTCAGATCTAAGGTAACTAAATATGTAATTCTATTAAATTCATATTGGATTAGATAAATAATATTGATTATGTACTCACTAGGATACACATGCATCAATAGGAATAAATTACATTTATGATTATTGGAATGTGGGTACTGAATTGACTGTTAAGGGTATATTGTTGTCAATTGACCCTAAAAAATTGGTCAACAATATTCCCCTGTGACCAAATGTTGCAGTTGTGTGGGTCGCTGGTGATTAAACATAATGCTTATTTACGAGACCTAATCATGAAGTATTATTAGTGGAAGATGCGCTGAATGAAACCATCGCATGGCCTATTGATAGAATAAACCTATCTATTGTACCAACAATGGATGAATTAATTAAAAATTCGCCTAAGTCAATTTCTTAAACTCATTAATAGTTAAGTTGGGTAATAGTTAGTGTATTCAAATGTTTAGATGAGATAGGAATACATATTTCTTATGATGAATGTGTTTATAATTTGGGATACTACAGTGGTACTAATAGTACCGGTTCAAGAAAATGCGACGAAAAGTCCATTATATTAGATTGTGATAACTTTGAGAAGAGTTTTGCAATAGTTTGTGTTTGTTCACCTGATCTAGTAGAAAATTTCCATTTCGTTCATCTAGGTCTCAATGCTAGCAAGGTTTGGATAGTGATTATGAAGATTGATGGTGCACGACTTTAGATACCAAATTCTGAAATTGAAGTCATAGCTAATGCAGTAAGAAACCACGCTAACGATAAAATTACATTTATTTGAGACTTAAGTTGTAGTATTATGTGTATTGATATTTTAACATATTGAAAAACTTTGTACATTGTTGTAATTAAAATTATGTATTTTCAGTATATTGAAAAAACTAATCTAAAAATCGTGCATCATTATTATTTTATTCGAAATTCATATAATATATATATATATATAATAATTACAGTTTATATAAATGCTATTAATAAAAAATTACTGTAAATTAACATTATGTAACAACAAAACCAAGCGTTATTATAAAATATATTATTGTATATAAAATTGAATTATAAAATATTAACAATTGTTATCTAAATTGTATGATCTATTATGATAAGTGATAATAAAGTGTTTATAAAAATGGTATTATATTGTACGATAGCGTTTCTTGGTCGCTAAAAATATCTATTTTCTTAGTGAATAAAACACAAAATAATTTTAACTTAAGATTTTCATGATACTAGTGGAATAATCAAACCTAAAACCAAGGCAACACCCATCAATATTTTCATCCTCCACTTGGATTCACAAATCAAAGCATCAAATTTTTTAACACTTCATTCTCTATGTTCATTTGCAGGTTCCGAAACTCCATCACACACTACAAGAAAACACGTCTTTTGCGATGGCAAAAGGCGTTGCAAGACTGTCGCAATAGGCGAAAAGAAACGCCCTTGCGATGGCAACATAAACGTCGCAATTTGCGTGTCGCAAACATAGATTCGTAGCATAGACGTCGCAAGCCTTGCGAGAGAAAGAAAACGTCGCAAAGGACTAGCATAACAGCGTATCGCTGCCTAGCAAAGACTGCGACGTCCTTGCGGGAGCTCGACCTGCGACTCCCTTGCAAGGGCGGTCCATGCGAGGGCCTTGCGGGAGCCAGACCTGCGACTCCCTTGCAAGGGCGCGTCTGCGACGGCCTTGCGGGAGCCAGGCCTGCGACTCCCTTGCAAGGGTGCGTACTGCGACGGCCTTGCGGGAGCCCGGCCTGCGACTCCCTTGCAAGGGCGCGTCTTGCGATGCTTTTGCGATAACCCGTCCTGCGACTTCTTTGCGACGCCTTTATAATTTATTAAAAATAAAAAAAATATTTTAAATATTTTAAATAATAAATTAAAATTAAAAAAGTTTTTTTCAAATTAAAAATATTTTTAAATAAAATAAATTACAAAATGTTTTTGATAAATCAGAAATCTTGTGAGCGGTCTAAATTTCCCGACTCGGATCCGGTGTCTTCGTCTGCAGCGTTGATTTCGGCAAATGCATCAGCTAGCTCTGGATCCTTCTTGGCGAGTATAGACCACAAACGATCATAGGTCGTGATCTTCTTCTTAGCTTTGGCAAGCTCGGTGTTTGTCCGATCCAACTCTTGGGTCTGACGGTCGACAATTTGCCGCAGGTCACTGGTTGCCGCAGATGACTGGGAGAATCCTTCTGGTGAGATACACTGCTCAATCTTGGACCCAAGAGAACCTGTTCCAAATATTCTCCTTTTTTTACGGGGAGCGATCCAATAAAAGAATAACAATATTAAGTTAGTTTAATTTAGCAAAAATATAAGTAAGAAGAAAAATTTAAAATGTACTTTACCTCAGAGTAGATCTGGTTCTTTTGCACCGTAGATAATCCCCCGGATGCTGAGCTCTCATCACCGCCCTCTTGAGTCAATTCCTGCAACTTTGCAGTGACGTCGTTGTAGAGCTTCTCAGATTTTTTGTCAACAAATTCTCCGGCCTTGTTCCGCTTGGTGATGTACAGAGTGCCTAGGATATTAGGGTGCGTGTCCCCCAATTCCTCTTGCTGTGAAATTGTAAATTAAAACAATAATTGTTTAAATAAATGTAAATTATATGTAAAAATATTTACCAGTTTGCGGGCCCGAGCTTTTAATGATGTTCTGCCCGAGCAATGTTTGTGGGGACCGGTCCCATCAGGGACAGCTAACCGAGCTGCTCGACAGCTTGCGCTTTTCTTCTGAGACTTAGGATCCTCCCAATAGCGAATCAAGCCTTCCCAGACCGAATCTTTGAACCACTGTGGCATTGCCTCGTTGCCCTTCTTCTTCCACTTACTCTTCCAACGACCCACCTAACATTGTTTGGTGTAAATAAACAATGTCATGTGGGGATATTTATAGGAAAATTCAAAAGGTCTGCTACGGATTTGCGATGTCGCTAAATGCACACGCAGAAACCACGCAAATATCTAGCAAACCTGCGATGAAGAACATGTCTCGCGAAAATGTCGCAAGTTTGCAATGGGTTTGCGACATTTGTACAGGCCTCGCATAAGTGTCGCAAAAGACTCGCAATGACGTCGCAAACTTGCGACTTTTTTTCGGCATCGCATGTTTGCTAGGCCATTGCGATAACCACTTATGCGTGTTCCCAGTCACAAATAGATCATCGACGTATACAACAACTATCAAGCAATTCCTTCCTTCCTGTACACAGAGCTTTCATTTGCACATCTTTTAAACGAAAGACTTCTCAAGATCTCATCAAGTTTTGTATTCCAACATCGAGATGCTTGTCGAAGTCCATAGAGTGCTACAGGTTGAGTTACATATACTTCTTAAAGTAGCACTCCATGCAAGAAAGCAGTCTTTACATCTAGGTGATGAATTTCCCACCCATTATAAGCTGAGATTCCCATGAGTAAGTGTATAGTTTCTATGCGTGCAACTGGGGCAAAAACCTCATCAAAATCAATGCTGGCTTGCTGTGCATACCCCTTTGCAACTAGACGAGCTTTGTGCTTGTTAACTATCACGACTGCATTACTTTTGAGTTTAAAGATTCACTTCAGACCAATCACTTTTGCTCCATAAGGTTTGTCAACTAACCTCCATGTCTTGTTCTGCTCAATGGATTTTATCTCATCTATACAAGCTCTGTCCATTCCTCTGATTCTTTGGCTTCTTCATAACTCAAAGGCTCGTTGTTAAGAGAGAGTAGCAATCTTTCGCACTCAACGTTTACAAGAAACACATAATCATTCAGGTATGAGGGAGTGTGTACTTGTCGTTGAGTTCGTCGTAATGGTGGTGATGTTTCTTCTGTTTCCTCTGTTGCAGACATATTCTCGTTTGCAACACTTTCTGCGTCATCACCTGTTTCATGATCCTCTGACTCTGAGACATTACCTCGTAGCACTTCCCAAGGTAACTGAAACACTTGAGAATCTGAGTTGGTACTTTCTTCTTCTCCCTTCCAATTCCAAGCTTTATTTTCTGCGAATGTAACATCTCTACAAATCACTATTCTTTTGGTTGTTGGATTTATAAGCTTGTAAGCTTTCGTTCCTGGTTTGTTTCCAAGATGAACAAGAGTCTGTGATCGATCATCAAGCTTCTTTATACCTGCAGCATCAATCTTGGCATAGGCAATACATCCAAACACTCGTATGTGATCAACTCTTGGTTTCTTTCCTTTAAAAGTCTCATAGGGTGTTTGTCTTTGCAGAGATCTTGTTGTGACTCGGTTTAACAGGTAAGTAGCGTGTCTTACTCCCTCTCCCCACAGATAATTCGGAACTTTCATGGCTTTAAGAATACTTCTTGTCATCCCCATCAAAGTTCGGTTTCGTCGTTCAACCACACCATTTTTCTGTGGTGAATATGGTGCAGTCATTTGTCTTTTGATCCCACTCATCTCACAGTAAGAACGAAACTTTCTTGACAGGAATTCTCCTCCTCTGTCAGTTCTAAGCATCAGAATCTTTCCTTCATACTCTTTCTCAACCATAGCGTTGAAATCTCTGAATTTTGCAAACGCATCTCTCTTTTCTTTCAATAACACTGTTCACATGTATCTTGCGCAGTCATCTATTATGATAAAGATGTACCTGTTCTGTGCTGGAGTTGCTGGAGATATGGGGCCACAAAGATCACCATGTAATAATTCGAACACTTTTGATGCTCTGAAGCTGCTTGCTTTAGGAAACTTGTGTCGTGTCTGTTTTCCTATTAAGCATGAGGTACAAATCTGTTTATCACCTGTTATCTTTGGCAGTCCTTGCACCATCTCCAGAGCTGACATGTCTTTAAGTGTCTTGAATTTTACATGTCCAAGACGTGCCTACCATCTCCAAGACTCATCACAGATTTTTGACAAAAGATTCACTAGTTTGTCAACCTGCAACTTTACCTTGTACAATCTGTTAGCCGTTCTTCACTTTCATGAGCAATCTACCACTCTTGTCTTGTAAAGTAAGGAAATCATTCTTCATAATGATCTCACAGCCTTCTTCTGCAGCTTGTCCCAAACTCAAGATACTGGTTTTTAGGCTTGGAATATAGTATACATCAGGCATTAACTTCTAATATCCGTCTTTTGTTTTGAAGATGATCGAGTCTTTTCCTTCAATCTTAACACTTGAACCATACCCAAATCTTACCTTTCCTTTGATCTCCGAGTTTAGTTCAAAGAAATACAATTTCTCTCCTGTCATATGGTTGCTTGCCCCATTGTCAAGGTACCACTCTCCACTTTCTTTGCTTCCATCATTATATTCTTCCGGAAACACTTTCTCTTCATTGAGAAGAATCGCAACATGCATATACACTGTTTCTTCACCTTCATCTGTATGAGTCATTTTGTCTCTCTACTACTTTATTCAACTCTTCCAGCTTCTTCTTTCGTTCTGGACAGACTGAAGAGAAGTGCCCCTTCTTATCGCACCTGAAACAAATTATATTTGATCGATCCTTTTTCTCTCTGTTTTGTGTAGTGCGATTCTTTCCTTTCGCATAAGTCTGTCTTTTGCTGTTGTGTTTGCTTGAGTAGAGTAGATTTTCATGTGACTCACCTTCTTCTTCTTCTTCTTCTTCTTTTATTCTCTCCTCATACGCTTTCAGTCTTCCTACAATGTCTTCAAAACCAGTCTTGTTCAAATCCAACACTTGTTCCAACGAAGTTGTCAAGTGTATGAATCTATTTCTCGGCAATGCGTTGAGAAACTTCTTTACCAGTCTTGGCTCATCAATTGTTTGACCTAACGCAGCTGAGTTTGATGCTATTACTTTCACTCTTCCGGAGAAAGCATCTATGTTTTCTGTTTCCTTCATTCGAAGCCTATCAAACTCTGACATAAGAGTTTGAAGCCTTGCTTCTTTGTCTCTTTCAGCTCCTTGATTCAGTGATTTGATTGATTCCCACAATGCTTTGGGTGAATCTTGTTCTCCAATTTGTAGAATCAAATTCTCAGGAATTGATTGGAACAATAGTGCTGTTGCTAAGTAGTTTTTCTCATCAACACTAGAACCAATATCTATTGTTTCCTATACCTTGTGTACTTGGAGATTAACCTTCATCTTTATCGCCCACACCGTGTAGTTAGTAAAAGATTACATCGGACACAGAACTGAGGAGGGAACAGAGTCTCTCTTTATGGTTTTTACATTGTCTCCCATTGTCCGAGTTTGTTTTTAATACCTTCAAAAACAATCTACAAAACCTGGTTAGCTCTGATACCAAATAAAGATCCAATTCAAACAAGCAAATCCTTGAAACCTTTCTTTGTATTAATTAGAAAACCAACTCAAAACTAATCAATACACAAGTTCTTATTCTCTTCTTGTAAGTCTTTTACAACTCAAAAGACTTACCTATTTATAGACTTTCAAAACCTTATGATAATCTCTCTTAATCTTATCTAAACAAATCTCTATAACTCTTAGACTTATCTAGACCTTTATTTTGATCTTATCTTAAACCTTAATCATATCTTACTAAGGTTTATCTTAGATCCTAAGCTAATGAACTTTACACAACACTATCTTTCTAGTTTATGGAAAACAAACACGGGTCGGCTATTTTTAATGTCAACTTACGATTTGGTTTAATTTCAGTCGTTATCCGGTTTGGTAGACACATCTTAGTGGTTTAGAATGAGTCTAATGATCAAACCGACATTGTAGTTGGGGGAATATGTTTGCAGCGTCTCATGGTTGGGATATATGTTTGACACTTTTCCAAGTGGGTAATTTTGACGTGGAACATGAGTGGAGTGCACACTATATTATATTTACAGTGGAAAAACAAACCGTCTACCCAATATCAAAATTCTTATGTTATAAACTTATATTATTAAATAGAACGAAGAGTTAGTATTTTATGATTATAATATATTCTGTTTATATATTTTTACTGATATCGTAAAAAGATTATATCATTAGTATAAATAGTTTTGACTTTAAATTAAAAATTATAGTTGATCAAGTTTATTTTATATTGTGTCTAATTGGTTGCAATAAAAAGGTTATTTGTAAACAATATGTTTGTTTTGATACCGATCATCACTTTATTTGAAATGACATTTTGAAAATAGCTTTTGAAAAGGTTGTCTGGAATTATTCAATGCTATTTATGATCTTTTGCTAAACGTTCATCGTTTGTATTTATATTTACAAACCATCATTTATTTTTATATTTACACATAATTATGATTTAAAAAAGAGTATATGATTCATATTATGGTTCAATAAGAAAACTATTCTTTTAAATTTACAAAAATAATCATTTGCTAATGTAAAAATATTTTTTAAAATATTATAATTGTAATCTATATATTTTTATATCAAAAATGTCAAATAATGTATTATTGCTTATTTTTTTAAAATGGTTATTTTAAATCCAATTTTACATACTAATTTTTACACTATTCAACCGCTATAATGTTAAAAATTTCTCCTTGTGTAATCAGGTTGTAACGATCCAGACTTCCGATTTGAATCGCCGTCAATGGATCTATATTTGGATTAAGCTCGCCACGATCCACATCGCCAAACATTAACGTCCGAGAAAATCCAAGCCGATGATACCAAATATACTAATCTTGTACTTTACCACTTTGAACTCTCCTCGAGTAGTAGGGATAACTTTGAAGATTGACTCTCACAATTTGAAATCATCGATACAAAATTTTTGATACTTCATATACGAACAACAAAGGAGGCAGAGGGAACTGATGGATTGGGTATCTCACCACAGCAAAGATGAGAGGCCTAGAATCCAAGACAAAATAAAAATTAACTTACAACCGGAGAAAATAACAGAGATTATTATCGACCAGAGGTCGGAGCCGTTACCGATGAAGGTATACTTACCAATAGAACAAAAGACGGTGAACATGATGGTGATACCAAAATCATCGAGACTGTTCATTGTAAAGGAGATCAGAGAAATCCTAAGAAACTTTTAATTTGGGCGAGAGAGATTTAGAGAGAGAAAAAAAAAGAGAGATGAATTTTACACCAAATTACCCTTTTTCTATTCACTTATGTGAATGAAAATGTTTTTAAAAAAAGTAGACAAAATAGTTACAAAATAAAGATCTAGTGAAGACTTTCTCTCGACCGTTCTGTAAAATCCTAATTTTATTTTCCGAACTACGGAATAGTGGCTGGTAGCTCTCACAACATCAATGTCACCGCCCCTTTTGTGTGTATATTTGTTTGTGTTGTTTGGTTCTTGGTCATTTTGAAACAGGTCTGAAATTTTCTTTGGTGGTTCGTCTCGGTGGGATAAGTCGGAGCTTATGGAGGATTTAGGAGATGTTGTTTTTGTTTGACCACCAATTTCGTCTCAACCTTCAGCCGTTCAAGTACAGATCAAGCTTCTTGGTCCTTGAGAACTCCTCTGTTTCTTATGTCATCTTTGTTAATTTTTGGCCTTAGCATTAGCTCGTAATTGGTTTTTATCCGTTTGTTTGATTTATTCTCTTGGTTTTCAACCACTCCATCGACATCCTTTTACCATGGTGGTGGGTGAAGCGATTAGACAACTTCGTGGGTTTCCTCCAACAAGATTTCAAAATCGGGATCTGAATAGTTTGTCTAGTTTTATTCGGATTTTCAGTTTTATCGACTTCCGGTTTCATTCTTGTTGATGGTGGTCCTTTCGTTTGAGGTTATGATATGTATGGTTTTTAACATATTTTAAGAGTTTCATTTAGTTATTCTTGCATACATATCTAAAACATCCTCATTATTCTAGAGTCCAAACAGCTTCATATACACATTCTACATTTCCATAGCATGCATATCGCATTGGAGGAAGTTTCGGGTACTTGGAGTCAAATTGTAGTAGAATATTGTCAAAAAGAACCAACACCATATGTTATCTCGAGCCTGAGTTAAGTGACACTCTATCTCGAGTCCACGACCAAGCGAACCTCCACTTGAGGTAGAGTTCGAGTTCGAGGTCGAGTTGATCATCTTCTAGTCCAGCAAGAAGTCAAGCTAAGTGACACTTGAGTCTATCTCGAGTCCATGACCGAGCGAACTTCCACTCGAGATCGAGTTCGAGTCTTAGGTCGAGTGGATTTTAACGTCCTCTGCTGTAACTTTTAATGTTAATGTTTACCTTATGATTTCTGAGTAGTTCACCTAGGACTCTTGAGGATGGATTAGGTTGGCGTGAATCTTAAGTCTTCTAGGTTGTTTGATGGTTGAGAAAAGTTTAGATCTTGTCTAATTCATGCTTTTAATGCTTGTTTTATCTTTGATGAGCTGAAACATGTTCTTAGATGTTCTGGCACCTGATAGGTGTTTGGTTGGACTTCTGACCGAACCAATTTCAGAGATTCACACTCTTAGATCGAAAGATCGATCGTCTAAGGTGCGAATTGACTCGTAGTGAATTATTTCTTCATGTCGGTTAAGTTGTCAAACGCCTGTGGTGATAGGGTCTGTTAATAGCTTGATTGAATTTGTTTGCCACGAGAGTGGATTCAACGTCTTGTGAACTTACCGCCAAAAAGTATGCTCTATTGATTGTTATCAACCACCTAGTTGATCTAAGTGATACGTTGATCCATAATACAGATTCCTCAAGAACCCGTTTTCTCATCACCATGCGCTTGTTTTACCTACTGTTTTATTCTTTACTAAATTGTTGTACCTTTTATTCTGCTTATTGTTATCTGCTCTGTTTACTTTTATGCTCGATTCAATTTATGCTTGATTAATTTAGGTTGCTAAAAAATATTCACCCTGATTGACTTGGATTAGAATAGTTAGTTGCGTCTTGAATGCTAGTTACACTCCCAGTTGAATAAATAACATATTATACTCCGATGATATGATCTAGTAATATATATTTGATAGCAATAACCTATTATCAGGTTCACTAGTTTTGAGTTATCCTGTTCCAAATTTCAGATGTTACCTATTCTAAAGTAAGGACAAAAAAATATAATTTTTTTTTGGAGACTAAATTTCATTATATTGTAAAATTACTTTCTTGTCATTTTTTTGGTTGTTTTGTTTCCCTTATTTGGGTTGTTGTTTTTGGGGACTCAGTTTTTTCTTCCAACTTTATTTTTTTATTCCGAGCTATTCGAGGAAAAAGGGCCATTGTCACGGCGAACTTTTTCCATCGTGCCGATTTTAACACGAACTATGGAGGAGTGCATAATCCTAGACAAACTGTTTAAAAATTCAAATAAAACACATGAACTTTAACTCATACGCCAAAATCAACATTGACCGTTAGAAATGTTAGTCAACGGTTAAATCTTTGTTAAAAATCATTTGTACAGTAGGAAAAAATGTCATTTTCAAAGTGAACTTTTTTGGAATACCGATTTCAAATAAAATAAAATTAAAATAACATAAATTAAATTAAATTATAGTATATTATTACTATTTCTATAATTAATATTTTTGAAAAAAATATAAGATTCGAGTTTAAATTTAAATATATAAATGTATAAATATTTATATATAATATAAAAAAAATTAGTAAATATACATTCTTTATATATACAATTTAAAATATATTCATTCTCAAATTTAATCAAAATTGGAGAGATAAGTGATTAACAACACATTAAAAATGGTTTTAGGCCATAAATTTTGAAACCTACAAATTCTCAAAAATAAGTAAAATATAGTGAAAAAGATTTCCAAAAACACTAAACCACTAGTTTACCAAAAAATAGAGTTTATGCCATAAAATTTGAGATCTACAAATTATTAAAATTGAGTGAATTTTTATTTTCTAAAGGTTACACACTAATTTTTGAAAAACGTTTTTCACTCAATTTTAATTAGTTTTGAGAAGGTATAGTTTTCAAATTGTAGAGATAATGAAAATGTATTAGTTTTAAATTTTGATATGCTATATGTAAATATTTATATTTTTATGTATAATATTTATCTATTAAAATTTAAAATTTATATTTATAAACTTTGTAAATATTAGTAGTAGAAATGGTAATAAATTTTATGCTCCTTATGTTTCATAATAGATGATGTTTAAGGTTTCTACACACAAATTAAGGAATCATTTAGTTATTGATTTTTTCAAGTAAAATTTGTTTTTTTTAATGTATTTAATAATAATTCAACTAATTGAAAATCAATCTACATGATATAAATGGTCAAAATAGAAAAAAAAATGCAAATAATTTTATATAGAAAGTTGAAAACATCAACTAATTTGGCACACAAAAATTCTCTAAAACATCACTTAATATAAATTAGAGAGAATAATTTAATTTAATTTAATTTAATTTATGTTATTTTTATTTTATTTTATTTGAAATCAGCATTACAAAAAAAATCAATTTGAAAATGGTTCTTTTTTTCAGGGTACATATGTTAAAAGAATTTAATCGTTGACTAACATTTTTAATTGTTAATGTTAATTTTGACCCACGAGTAGTTTATTTGAAGTTATAGATGGTTCATCTAAGATTATGCACGGCTAATCAGTTAGCCGTGAAAATGGCCATTTCCCTGTATTCGATTATGTTAGTGTAATCTTCCTTTTAATAATCAGACAGGAGAAAAAATCTAGCTAGGAGCCATTACAAGATAAGGAGCCCATTAAAAATTTGTAGAGATAATGCCTAAAGTAAAACCCAACTCTGTTTGTTAATCTGATTGAAGGGAAGGCCCATTTCGGTGAGTCAACAAGGTAACGACTGGGTGTACCGTACAAACGATTTCTTGTTCTTGAGCTTAATTATGATCCGTCAAATCTGCGACGAACGAGGGTGATAGACATAGATCGGCGGAGACGATAATTAAAGAGGAAGAACATCAAGCCAACGCTAAAGGAGGTAACATTGATAATTCGGATAACAATTTTAAGCAATTCATGAAGCTAACAGTGACACACTTTCACTGGTTTGTGCAGGCTTCCATGTGATACTTTTATCTTGCTGTGGTGTTCGCGAACGAAGTGCGTTTCTTTCCTAATGGTATGAAATTCGGCTACTTCGGGAATTATCTTTTGGATTCACTTTTTCTTTTGTGTTGCATTTGTTTTCATAAGTTTGTGAATCATGCAGAGTGATTTGCGAAGACGAAATGACGGTGGAGATTCCTCCAGTCACGAAAGTAATGGGAAAATACTGTTTCCAAAACCAGAGACCTTGGATTTTGACTTGCCCTGCGACACGTCTTACCCTCGCCAAATTGGTGTATGTTAAGCTCTATACACTTAGAGGACACATATGACTTAGATTCTTAAATATCCACTGCGTCTACATTTTATTTGGAAGAGTCTTCTATTGTTTGTATACTGTCTCAAATTGAAAAAAACTATTTCAACTAGTATAAGAACAAGTAGTAGATTTCTTTCTTATTTAATGTGCAGGACAATGCTGCTAGTTCTTCGGGAACTCATGCGACAAAGTCATCGCTGATTGAGATGGGATTCTGCCCAACTCTTGTCCAGAAAGCAATGGATGAAAATGGTATTCTGAAGTTTCCTGTAAAAGAAATTTAATTTTATGAACTTTCATCTTGGGGTATGATTACCGAGGTTGCTTTTTAACATTCAGGTGAAGATGATATTGAGTTGTTATTAGAGATTCTTACTAAGAGTACTGTTACAGAATATCCTGGACCCAGCTTTGATGGGCTAGTGGAACCAAAATCGGTAAAGTGCTAGTAGTGTATGATGTGGGAGTCTTATATTTTATTCGTCGTGACCCTGTAAATGTTTCTTGTTTTTCTATGACAGGAGCCTGATATTGAATACGAAACTGATGGTAGAAGGATAACATTACTAACAATGAAGTTTCCAGAAAATCTAATTGACTTTGCATTGGATAGGCTTGGTAATGTATTCACAATGACTTTGGCTTTCCAATCAAAATCTCAAACATCTTACAAAGGTTACACCATTTTTGTTCGTATTAGCTCTGCATGGTATGTGTTTTACATATGACCATTACTTCTTTTCAAGTTGTAGTTTTTGACTGGCTGAATCTTATGTACATTATTGTAAAATGGACCAATTTTCTTACTATTGGAAGAAAACCAAATTTCTGGGAAGTTTTAATTGTATGACATGTGGATTAAGGAAAACTGAGGAGGCTTAATGGTCATAAATATGATGCCAAAATTGTTTCCTGACATGAGAAATAACATTTATGAAGCTGGTGTTTAAGTAATGTTCAAGTGTCACATCAATTGCCTGTGATTGTCTTAGAAATTTACATCTATTATTTGTAAAAATTGATGCTTATAGTCTTTGGAAGTATGCACGGAAACATAGTATGCAGAAAGCAGCTGCCTTTAAGCATGTCGCCAGTACCTTTTCTTCATGATTGTCTTTTCTGCATGATAGGTAATGACGCCCCAATTGATGAGATCGTGGACTTCATTGTTGCTGCCCAATTAGCAGAAAAGTATGCGAAGAATCTGAAGACTCACTTGATGTTGCTGAAATCAATGAAGAAGATGAAGATGTCGTTCCAGTTGCTGCTAGGGGACCTGAGGTCTTTGTGCTTTCAACTTTAGCTATTGATTTTCTTTTAAAGCTTTTTCTATGCTTCCTTTATGTCCTTTTGTTTCTTAATTAGTAGATGCCACTACCTTTCTTTTAATTTCATTTTGTAAATTTTCGTGTTACCTCTAACCTTTTTTCTGTGCTTTACATTCAGGTTCCTAATGAACAATTGTTTAATACAATGAACAAGACTTTGCATTTACTGGAAATGGGATTCTCTAATCATGAAATTTCATTGGCAATTGAGAAAATAGGTGAGAAACTTAGGCATTTATCTTTCATCCAGTGACTGAAATTATTTGAAAGAAAC
>JAKUCM010001354.1:0-13657 GCA_023374145.1 Lepidium sativum | reverse complement strand
CACCATTTCACTGGTCCCCACTCTGTCTTCAAAACCGAAGATAATCACCATCAACAAATGGGTTTGGGCCTCAAATGAATTAGTAGAAGCTGATGGACCAGAAACATAATGAGACCATCCAAGGCCCATTTGTTTCTGGCCCAGCATCTATCAAGGAGACTAGATCGACATACCACATTTAGGTTTTACTCGCATCAATGGAGGACTTGGGCGGCTTGCTTTGTTCAGTCTGCTTGGAGACGGTACAAGAAGAGGAAACACAAGACTGAATTGAGGGTAAAATAGGCATCTCATAATAGTTTTCAGGCTGCCACGGTTAGTTTAACCGTGAACGGTGGGAAGTTTATGCGCAGTGGTTCGGATTCTGATATGATGTCTTCATTCAAAAACCGGTTGAACCGGATTTTTCTAGTGAATGATGCTCTTAAATTTCCTATATATCATTTAGGGATGAACACACAAAGAATGTTTAAATAGCAGTGTTATGACGTGTAATTATTGTTAATGCATACGCAAATTCAATCTAATTAAATTTTATTTCTACATTAGTTTTCCTATTGGTATTTATACTTTGACAATTTAAACCTTCAATTTTTGTTGTTTTTGTGTGTGTGCAGTTCAAACGCATCAACTATATAGTTTTGCATAAACAAATATTCAAGTCATCATATTTTATAGAGACAAATGAATATTGCCAAGATATTCTTTCAAATTATTCTTATAAAATATTTATTGTTAATTTTTTTAAGTCAAGTGGTTCAAATGATCCAACTAATGATTTTGATATCATGGATTCGATTTGTCAATCCAGTTTTTAACAAAATAAAAGAAAAACGAAAAAAAATATATTAATTGATAAATCGATATTTATTATATTAAAAGGATTTGAAGATGTCAATCTATCATATAAGACTCTTTAACGACAACTACACCGAATGTTTTTGATTCGAAATAAAATCAATGTTTTTGGATGTAATTTGGATAGTTAAAATATCTAACAAACGACAAGTATTGGACTGTCCTAACAGTTCCAAATTAGTGTGGATCCAAAAATTCCTTGGCTATGTTAGTAGCATTAAGCGACACTTGGTAATTCTCATAGCCAAAAAATACTATAAACTGTGTCATTTCTTATATTCAATTGAGGTTGCAGAAGATAAGCATTGAATTGAAAAGATTGACTCTTTTTTTTTCTGATGGACATTGAAAAGATTGACTTAGTTAAACCCTTTATGTCACTTAACCAAGTTGCTAATCAAAAAATTAATTAATTACTATATATGTCTCAAATCTAAAGGTCAACTCTCTTTTATAAATAATTAAATAACATCTTGTTAAAAATCATTGGCTACATGATGTAGCTAATAACTTGGTCAATAACTTTAGTTTCGGTATTTATAAGATCATTTTCCCACAAAACCACAAAACATCTAATAACCACTTCAAACACATATAATGGATTCAAGCAAAGCTAAAACTAAGCCAATAAACCGTCCATCAGTGAGACATGCGAGTCACAATCATCCATTGCGGGTCTTCAAATCCCAAGATGAAGATGAAGTCATTTGCTCTGGATGCGAATGTGATCTAACTGGCCAAGCTTTCAAGTGTACAAAGTCAGACTGCGACTACTTCTTACACAAGTCATGCTTCGACCTTACCGGTCTGATTCATCACAAGTCTCACATAGATCATCCTTTGACCTTGCTTCATTCGCCACCCTTTGGTCTCTCCACTTATACATGCGATGCGTGTGGCGAGTATGGATCTGCATTCACTTACTATTGCTCAGAATGTCGATACAATGTTCATGTGGGATGTTTGTTTGTCCCTGAAAACGTGGAGCGTGAAGATCATGAACACCCACTCACTCTAATTTACAACACACCTTGCAAAGGTCGTGAGGACAGTGCACATGTTCAAATGTGATGTTTGTGAAGAAGATATGTCGGAGAATCTTTGGGTGTATTACTGCAAAGAATGTGACTACGGGACGCATGTACATTCATGTGCAACATATGAGATAACGAGCCAAAGAGAAGAGAAGAAAAGTAGAAAAAGTAGAAGAAATAAGCTCATCATCATCAGCTTCAACTATAAAGTCGGTGATGGAGGCTGAGAAAAAGATGAAAGAGATGGCCATGATTCATCAACTACAGTTAGATGCTATTGACACAGCAGGTAGCTACGTGATTCAAGCTATACAAAGACATTATATTATTGGTGAATGACAAAAAAAAATATTTCCGTTGGAAATTACTTTACTCACTAAACCAATGCATGATGTGGTGAGAAGGATGTCATTAATAGGAATTGAAATTAAAGACCTGACATGCAGTTCCATATGTTCAGAACTTACAACTCTGTTGCTCCAGAAAAATAATTTGCAGAATCTCTTAAGTGAATTCATTCAGTCTGTGCATAAGTTAGTTGTTTTGGATTTATCAGAAAACAACAACTTCAATACACTTCCAGAGCAGATATCAGATTTGGTTTCCTTACAGTTTATCAACTTGTCGTATACAAGTATAAAGCAACTATCTGAAGGTTTTCAAGAGTTGAAAATGCTAATATCTGGATTTGAGTAATACAAGCATACTTTGTACAGTTTCTGCGCATAACTATATTTACAGAATTAGGTTTGGATCATATGTTATGCAATCACAAGTTGGCAAAATGCATCACCAATCTGTATTATCTTGGTTTTGAAGAAAAGCCACTTGACACATCTCAAAAAATATTACAGACCTGATGTACAGAAAATGTACAAGTTCATGTTTTAGCAACCTCTTCTCGGTGGTTATAGAGGATTGCAGAAGTATTAAAGATCTGACTTGGCTAGTGTTTGCTACAAATCTTGTCATTTAATCCATTGACAGTTTCAGAAATTAGAAGTCTTATACTTGGAAAATTTTCCCCAGCTAGAAAGTATCTACTCGAGTCCTCTTCCCTTTCGATTTCTCATGAACCTAGCTGCAATACATTGCCCAAAGCTGAGAAAGCTTCCCATAAATGCTTCAAGTACCCCCATGAGCTGAGATGTTCTGAATAGCATTAGGTTCTGGAGAACAATTAGACTTTGACTGGGAAAACGAAGATACCATAACTCGTTTCTTGCCTTTTATGTCCGATATGGTAATCATTTCTCTGATCTTTTTATTTTATGATTGCTCTAAGTTATAAATGAGAGAAGAAAAATATTATATAAAACCGATCAAAGTTAATTGAGCTTCTTTATATGAATTGTGAGACTGATGACTTTGTGGGATATTCCCAAGTTATAGGTTATGCCTCTTTAATTTCATTGTGTTCCTTAAGTGTCAATAATGTTGTTTCTTTTCTTTTTTGTTTCTTCTGAAGTCAATTGAATAAGGTTTTCGCGGATGGTATCAACCTTGAATGTGAGAACGATGATACCAGAGATCTTTTCTTGCCTTTAATCTTTAATGGTAATCATTTCTCTTCTTCTTTTTCACTTGAGTTATATATCTTTTTTCTCCTTAAATTTCTTTCATGTTTGCTCTTGGTTAGCCAGAGTTATGCATCCTTATCATATATTTGCATGGTGATAGTAAACAAAACACAAATTACTGATAAATTATGGAAATGTATGAGTGGAATGACCCATGTATCATATATATTAGATTAGGTTCATTTCAACTCTCAATATGGATATCAATAACAGTCCATTATGCTCTCTCTATGTCTTATTGGGCTTGATCGTAGAGTGGTATATTAGAATGATCTCAACTTCCAATGTGAAATATCAATAATATTCTAATAATTACCTTCAAAATCGAATAGGTGTGAGGTGTTCATAAATTTCAAAAAATTAACCGATTAATAAGTTAAGCTTTTAAGATATTGCTGGTAAAGCATATGGGTTTACATGATATTTCTAGAAGATAATGTTAGAATAAAACTTGTGATTAAATGGATTGAGAAACAGAAAAAAAATATAGTGTTTGAGAGCATTCTTATAGATAGAGTGATCCGGCTATGACTTAGAACTAACCATATAACAATATTTAACATATGCTCTTCGATTAACTCTTTGTACCAACATGAACTAAACTAGTTCAATTTAAGTGTTGCTTGTCACATTTCAACAATTTAAGTCAATCGGAATATTCTTATTTTATCCTCTCTTTTTAAATATTATGTTGTTCATTTGGATTGCTTGTTTTCTGTTGGTTTGCATTCTTATCTTTATGCACTATGTTGTGGATCTTTAGAGTGTCAAACTTTGGAGTTTGATATTGGATTAATGATTTCTCCACTATCCAAATTCAACATTCATGTCTATCAATTGCTTTCTCTTTCATTTTGCAGTGTTTGTGTTGTTCATATAGGTGATTCTTAACATGATCAAGATGAGAAGTTTTGATCTTTAGAAACTACATTGACCTTCTAGAAAATTTCTGAGATCTGGAATGTCTCCTTTCTCAATAAGAGGACTAGTATGAATTAGGTACTTCATGATATGAAAGCTCGTCGAGTTAAACATCTAGACTTGAAAAGAAAGAGATCTCCAACATAATTCTAGAGATTGTCTCACATCATCCAAACAAGTATATAGCTGGCTAACCTATAAACAATGCTCTAAGTTTGAACGCGAATCAAATCCGAACATTTGAGTTTACGTCTTGAGACCTTGGTTTGGTTTTTGTTCTTGTCAAGTAATCGAACGGTTCCAGAATTTTAGTACTCATGGTTTTCAATTCGGTTCGGTTAAAAACCGAGAATCGCAAGTAACCACATAAGAACCGAATTTAGCATATACTAATTACCTAACCATATGAACAATACCTAATTATACAAATAGAATTCATTTTGGTTATAAGTATCCATTAATCACATTTTTGAATGATTTGTTTATTTTATTACAAGTAATCATATAGTGTCTTATTACTTTTGTTTACAAATAATCATTTTTTTGTCTTTTGGTTATTTTTGCTTACAAATAACTATTTGAAACTGAATCGATTAAAAATAAAATTATTTTGTGATTTATTCCGTTTACATTTCAAGTATCTATTTAGAATTTAAACTCAAAAGAATCAAACAGATCCGAACAGTATGAAAATCAAGGAGTAGTTTAGTGGTTGTCAACTTGTCATCTTAAGCTCTTGAATCTCGAGTAGGGTGGTTCAGACTCTGACTTTCATGAATAACTTATTAAATTCCTTTTGTCCAATCAGTACATTCTCGTACACGTGTTTATTACTTGATAGAGAGATTATGTCACGACAAATACAATAACGACACGATCATGACATCAACAAAAAAAGAACACAGTTACACGTTTCGAATTTCTTCGTGAGATCAATAACCAAAACCAAATACTCTGTCTTCTTCTTCTGAATCAAAACCACAAAAATCATTTCTTTTTCGTTGCATTTAGAACCAAAAGATTCTCAATTTTATAAAATAGAAATCGATTTTGTGCCTTCGTTTACATTCTCTTCACGACCAGACCAGTAAGTTTCAATCTTTTTCATTGGGTCTTAATCAATAATTCTAGATTCATGATGTCGTCACTTTTGATCCCTAAATTCTGGGTTTTTTAAGATCTGGAAATCAGAAATTTTCCCCATTTCGTTTGATATTGAAATCAAAGTTGTTTTTTTTTATTTGTGTGTATAGGTAAAACAAAAATATGGTGAAGGAGAATGAGTATTACGAGATCTTAGACGTCAAAACTGATGCTTCAGATGCTGAGATTAAAAAAGCTTACTACTTAAAAGTAAGTCAATCTCTGCTTATAGTTTTGTAACTGTGAACAATCTAATCAAATTTTGGAACTTTTGGGTTTAATTTTTATGTTTCATTAGGCAAGGAAAGTTCATCCAGACAAGAACCCTGGAGATCCTCAAGCTGCTAAAAACTTTCAGGTGAATCTAAAAAAGTGTTACTGTGTCTTTGGTTTTTGTCTGTTATTTGAGTGGAATCTTCACTGATGTTAATACCTTCAAGCCTCTCACATGTCATGTCTTATGAATGAGAAGATTTTAGGTGAGGCTTATCAGGTTCTGAGCAATCCAGATAAACGTGTAGCTTATGATAAATATGGCAAAGAAGGAGTTCAAAAGTAAGAGATTTGGTCTTTTTAGTTTTAATCAATGATTTCGAAGTTTGTGAATGATAAAGTTTGTTGATATTGTTCATTCAGGGATGCAATGGTTGATCCTGCAGCTGTATTTGGTATGCTTTTCGGAAGTGAACTCTTTGAAGAATATGTTGGTCAGCTTGCACTTGCTTATTTGGCATCAATTGAAGCTGATTTAGAATCATATGAGCCTGATATCAGAAAACAAATGCTTCAAGAAAAGATCAAAGTACATCGTTTCTAGCTATGAAATTTCTTTGTATTTGAAATTATTTCAGTCTGTGTATGTATTAATGTGGGAACTGTTTTATAGGCTCTGCAAAAAGAGAGGGAAGTTAAGCTTGCTGCTACATTGAAAAACAAACTTGAACCCTTTGTGGAAGGAAGAACCGATGAATTTGTCGAATGGGCAAACGAAGAAGCAAAGCAGCTTTCTTCTGCAGGTAATTTTTGCTCTTAAAGTCTTTAGGCTTTTAGAAGCAAACAGCTTTTGATAAACTGAAGACATTTCCATGATCTTGCTTTGCTTGTTAAGGTTTTGGAGAGGCAATGATGCATACAATTGGTTACATTTACAGAAGAAAAGCTGCAAAAGAAATCGGGAAAGACAAGAAATACATGAAAGTGCCATTCTTAGCTGAATGGGTTAGAGACAAAGGTCACCATATGAAATCTCAAGTGATGGCTGCTTCCGGTATAAAACTGAAATCTTTTCATATTTTATTAGAATGTTGATATCATTTTAATTTAATATATAAAGTTTCCGATTCTCTAAACTGGTTGCCAATTAATTTTAAATTGGAAATTCATGATTCTTAACTTCGAGCATAACTTTGTTTGGATTTGTAGGCGCGGTTTCATTACTTCAGTTGCAGGATGAAGTGAACAAGTTGAATGAACACCAAGGAGATAAGAAAGAAGAACATATTCAAAAAGCCATTGAAGCTAAAATGGATGCTTTGCTTCAATCTTTATGGCAAATCAATGTTCTTGACATCGAATCAACTCTATCTCGTGTTTGCCAGTCTGTAAGATACTAAGTTCTAATCTCACATATTATATAACCTTTTTAATCTTGTGTTTCTCTATTTATATCTAATAGGTGCTTAGAGATCCAACTGTTTCGAAAGATGTTCTTCGAGGTCGTGCCGTAGCACTGAGGAAACTTGGAACAATCTTCCAGGTGAGCAAGAAGAAAAGGGTTCGTAACTTAACAGAAGTTTCTCATTAGACTAATGCTTTGAATTGAATCTGATGAGCATGAAAGTAAATTATGTAAATTTGAAACTGTGAATCTCTTGTTTATCTTTTGAAGGGTGCTAAGAAGCCATACACAAGAGGAAGCAGTTTGCGTCGTGAATACCCCATGAAAAATGATACCGGAGGTTCTTCACAGTCATCTTGAAACTCGATTTGTTCACCGGAAATGAACATGGTGTTGTGTGATCTTTTATCTTTTTATATGGTTGAAGTTGCATTTCTCCTTGTATTTCTTTCTTTTTGAACTTTCCTTATTTTGTAGAGATTGAACTTTTTTTATTGCCTAGATGATAAACATTAACATTATTAATATCAAAATTTATAAGAATTTCTTGCGGAGTTTGACTCAGATGGTTATGATGATTCAGTTAACAACTCTAGTATACATGGTTTGATCCTTTTTTACGGTTGGTAAATTAAAATAAAAATTAAAAATAGGCTCTAAGCTATTGTTCTTGTTTTGTTAATCTAATTATTAACAAACAAAAAATGACATTCATTCAGTCGATAATATTTGATACATAATTAAAATTTAAACTTTAACACGTGAAATTATACGATATAATTAAAGTAACTCAAAAATGGTGATAGATGTTTTCCGCAATCCTAGGGAATGGCCTAAATTCTGCTTATATATGGATAGAGCTAAGACATTGTATCGACGATTTCCAGTCATAAACATCAAATTATTCAACGCTCGAGCTAATAAAGTATCCAAAAGGATAACAAAAAGTGTTACTAAAGAAGTTCACACAGTTTCGTATTTGGCGGCAGGAGCTCCATCCTAATTATATACAACAATTGAGGAAGATGAACACTAATTTGCGTTTAAATTTTGGGTCTCGTGATATGTATCTTTTATGTGGGTGTTTTTTAAGAATGATTTGTCTCTTAATCCTCGTTTTTATTGGAACCATCTCTGGTTTTTAACTTGCTTAAAAGTGAATATAAGAAAAAGAAGTTATACGGTATATTGAATTCTTATGACTTACATATATGGATATTAACCACTTGGTCAAACTAACATTTTCCTTGTAATCGAGTTTATTTTTTGGTTATTTGGAGTTCAACAAAAGCCTATATATACATAAGAAATTCAATCTTTAATTTTTTCGAATTATCCAAAAGTATGTGGTCTACTTGGTTTGCCTCTGATTTAGCTAAACATGATATAGTGGGTGCAACTTTTAGTTAAAAATCAGATTTTATTATTAATCCAATGATTATTTGTTAACTAAAAAATAAAATTCTTTAGAATTGGCTGAAACTATTAATTTATTTTCTGTGTTTGTTTCGTGTAGCTTACTCTTTTGAGTATTAGTTTTCAAGGATAATTTTGTACCGGCTATAATACTTCACCATAACGTTGTAAAACTAAAACAATATATATATATATATATATATATATATAATTCAAGTGAATAAAAAAAAGATGAAATGATCAATAAAACAAAAAAAAAAAAGATTTTACAGAAAAGAAAGTGAATAAAAAAAGATGAAATGATCCATCCAGATGTGTATTAGGTAAAGTTCATCAATTATTCATCACCAATTTTCCTAAAGAACAAAATAACTATTATTTTTAATAATTAATTGTTTGGAACTACATTAGTGTTTAATAAGAAGACAAAAGAAAAAAGATACCAGAGTGCGTGTTTGTGTCGCGTTTATATTTCCCTTTGAATTTTTTGCACAAAGCTCGAAACGTGTTCTGTAAGTAAAGTTGGATCTATCAATCTCATCATGGGAAAAAGATCTATTTTTTAACGAATTTTTACTGCGTGTTTATTTCTCAACAAACTTTTAAACCTATTGTTAATTTTAGTTCCGTTACTAAACTCTTAAAACTTCTACATAAATTATCTAAATATGGCTGATTTCCAAAATAAATGTTTAATCCATCAACAGTTAAACTCATTTTTTTGTTAATATTGGGTCACAAATGGCCGGCCCATTAGCCAAGTTTTTGCAAATGCAAGCCGGGGACTCGATCCCAGGATATGCAAGTGCGCATGACTCTTGTGGACTTACCACCTGTCACTAGACTAAATACCACTTGCCCGTTAAACTCATTTAATTAGGTCAATTTTTATGTCAACTGTATAATATTATAGCTTAATAATATTTGAGGTGCCAGTATGTGTAAAACAATGTCGTTCAATGTCTGATGCAACAAAATTAATTGTGGACCTAATGCAACAAAAATAAGAAGCAGTGTCGAGTATAAAACCTGATGAAACAAAAATAAGAAGCAAATGCCATAAGAAACATAGAGTCAACATTACATAAAGAGCATAGCATAAATCTTCATAATGTCGAAAATGACAACAAAGGAGTAGCATAAATTTGCATAAGTTCCAAATTGCAATTAAAGAGCAGAGCCGCTTAAGGTTTAACTAAAAACAACAAAAGAGCCGAGCTTTTTAAAGAACAATCTTAGATCAAGGTTCAAATGGCCGAATGTTGCGTTGACTGACTTGGTCATTCGCCGAAATCCAAATTCATATATTCGATACCTGAGTCATGATCGTTTTCTATTGCATTTGTTGTCCTCTTCTTCTTTTTCCTTTTGTAAAGAACTCCCAGATTATTGTACTTGGTTACATTGCGACCTTCTAATCCACACTTGCCATAATGTATGGTCCTTTTCTTGCGAGTAATTTTCCTTGTTGGTGACTCATTCCTTCTTTTTTCCTCTTTGGTTTCAGCGTTCTTCCAAATAGAATTCTTGAGCTGTCCAGCCATACTTGGAGGTGGCAGAATCATGGTACCACTTCTCTCCCAATACTTTATTCCATTTACAGGACATATATTTTCACTGTAGATATGTTGTTGTGTAGTAGTAAGAAACCATGAATATATGTAGTCCTCTACATTCTGTTTTATCTCGGTGATGACCATTAAAGCATGTCGACAAGGGATACCACTCATATGTCATCTACGAAAAGCACACTTACACAACCTAATGTTAACTTTAACCACTTATCGAAACTCTAGCACCTCACATCTTCCTTCTGCACCATGAATCATTCAACAATATTTTACTGCTTTCACTTGCTCATTTTCAATAATTGGCATGATTCTCAGAGTAAATCCGCCATGGTGCCTGAGAGATGGTGTCCGCCTTAAGTCATTTCTAATCGTAGCCTTCCTCTTTATTGTCTCTAGCATCTCAACCATAGGCAACTAGCATGTTGGATCAATGGCGTTGTTAAAGGACTCGAATATGTTACTGTGAATATCCACACAACATGCCTTCGGTGTGCAGAAGGCAAGACTTGCATTCCTTGAATTCTTGTCCAGTACTGTATCGTAAACCCTCATGTCGTACATCTTTATCGCCTCAAGGTTTGACTCATACTCAAGATGCATGTAACTCTTTGCTAACCTCTAAAACAACATCTTCATTTTGTATTGATGAGTAAATGACTTCTTCAAATTGGCATAAATGTGACGAGCACACATCCTATGCTCGACATGAGGCAGCTCAGTTTACTCAACATTTGATAGTCCCTACAAAATAAAACAATCAATAACATAAGGTTCAAATCTGATTATTAACTTGAATGTTAAAATCTGAGTTACATATTCTAAGTGTTACATTTTGTTTGTCATAGATAATAGTCAATCCACCTCCATCTCTTAATTTTAAATCATATTTGAGGAGGCGAATAAACCATCGCTAGTTTTCTTCGTTCTCGATATCTACCACAACCCAAGCAATGGGAAACATCCCATTGTTTGCATCCCTTCCTACAACTGCTAGTAGTTGTCCCTTGAGAGTGCACTTCAAAAAGTATGCATACAATCCCAAGATAGGACGACACCAAGTGGTCTACGTCTTCCTTACAAACGCAAAATAGACATAGAAAGACCTAAACATTTATGAACCATCTAGAGTAAACGTGGCTAAAACAACAGTTGATACTTCATTTGAACTACAAATAAATAAAAAAGGTAAACAATAGTCACTAAGCAACAAAATTAAACCTCAAAACAACAAAATAATTGTACAACCACTTACCGTAAGAAATTTGTTTGGTAATCATTTAACCGAGAGAATTGTTCTTCATTTTCTTTTTGTATGATCTTCAACACCTTAGCCTTTTCTTTCCTGCATTTGTGATTTGATGTCATCACCCAATACCTCAACCTTAGTTTCTCTTGGTGTGCCTTTGGTTTTATCTTATGATTAGATCTTATATCATCCAATAAAATTTTTGCAATGACAAGAACCTTAATAATCTTGTTATTCCCAGCAATGTGACATAAGTGGTTATCATTAAATTGCTTAACCATCCATTTCTTAACATATTCCTCATATGAACAAAAAATGCACCAATTGCAGCTTGCATTAGTGCATTTAGCACCCGAGTGATCTTCCCAATATTTGAAGAGTTTATATTGTACATTGTCTTCAATACATAATCCATTAATGCCTCTTTAAACTCCTCTAAGCTATCAAACATATTCCTTAACATCAGTAAATCACTCTCTCTTTTGCACCTCACAGCATCAATGTCATTATCATCACCTTCACTCTCCGAGTTTGGTTCTGTGTCGTGGTAGTCAAAATCTTCATCAGATGAGTCCATAATTTCATCAATTATGCCATCTTTCATGTCTTCATCAATGTCTTTGTAAACATCTTCATGATACTCAACCAAGTTCACAACATAAACATATACTTCACCACTCCAATTCCCAGCTTCAGCCATTGTTTTCACAGTCTCATGATCATCTTTAACCAACTGTTTCCTTTCTTTGGAATCTCTTACAGTCATCTTACACCACACATTATACCCGCTTGTTAATCCACAAACAATAATTGCTTCTAGGATGTTAAGGATATCCTCTGCTAAACATTCTACAATATGCATGTCACCACTAATATAGTCCAAATCCCCAATTCTCGACTTTAACCAATACCCACCGTAATGGATATTAAATTTTACACCACTGTAACAAACAAAAATACTAGTGTTAAGTCTCAATTTTCTTGCTTAACCAAAGAAAACTAATTCAAAATTTTGGTTTTAAACTTCAAACAAGTCAATATTTAGCAATCTATCAAGCTACAACATCACGCAGAACCAATTCAAATATCACGTGAAAGCAGTTGAACTACAATCTGTAAGAATATCACAAACATACCTCATCGTCCCTCAAACTCGTTCAAACTTCTTCGCCAATCCGAAGTCTCGATTTCAAAATTCTTCAACATAGACAATCTCGACAACACAGAGAATCTCGAATCAACAATTTTAAGAAAGTTCATTGAGATCTAAGCTCCAAAAGTGCAAAACCCTCTCAACAAGAATGAATAACCCTAGAATTTAGCCCCAAATCATGATTGATGTTAAGAGATTTTGTCTCCAGCATAATATGGCGTCGTTGCTTTAAGAAAAAATTGTTGAATCAATAACATAAACAACGTCGTTTTCATCTATTTTTCTAGGTGGCATTTAGTCTAGTGGTATCTGATAGGTCTACAAGAGGCATGCACACTTGCACCTCCTGGGATCGAGTCCCCCGCTTGCATTTGCAAGAACTTGACTAATGGGTCGGCTATTTGTGTTGCCCAGTTGAAAAAAAAAAACACCCTCGTTTTCTTCTATTTTTCCACATGTCGCCAGCCTTTAAACGATGTCGTTTTCTATATATTGCCAAAGCAACCAGGAGTAAGCCTCATCAGACGAGTTTAACGGTTGATTGACAGACTAAACATTCACTTTAGAAATCAACCACATATAAATAGTTCATGTAGAGGCTTAAAAGTTTAGTAACGGAATTAATATTTACGACGGGTTTAAAAGTTCGTTGAGAAATAGCCCCTTTTCCCATCTTATCATACACAAAAGTTTTTTGGATTTTCTGTTTTAGTCTTTTACTAATAATTATTTTTAATTTACACCCAAATTTTGTTTATATTTATATTTCTATTTATGTTTTAATTTTATTATGTTAAAATTTTAGTTCTATTATTTATTATTTATGTGAAAATATTTTGTTCCTATTAAATCTAGTAACATTTTAATATAAAGTTATGTCTATTGGTGAATCAGAGTTGAAATTAATTTTTTTGATGCCATTAATTTTTCCATTTGTTAACTAGACTTGTATTGTTTCTTTTTGTTAAGAGTACGGTTGACAAGTCAAAGACAGGTGGCTCAATGGTGTAGTCACTTTTTAAATCCTCAAAACATCAGAGATCGAATCTCGTACCTGCAATGTAGAAGGAGATTTAAAAACCAGTAGGTTAGTTGACAAAAAAAAAAAAAGAGTACG
>JAKUCM010001353.1:0-48176 GCA_023374145.1 Lepidium sativum | reverse complement strand
AATTATGATCCTTTTTGCTTTGATTATCTTGGTTTAAAGCTTAGTCCGCATTTTTGATAGGTTTAAGTGTATGAATTGTTTATCAAAAAGTGGTTTTCTTTTGCTTTTTTTTTTTTTTTTTCTCAATTGGTAGATTGCTGTTCAAATTGCGAGATACATTGTGACGATGACAAGCACAGGAGCTATTCTATTGATTGGGTTCCAATTATCAGGTTAGTGCAAAAATAATTCAGAAGATGTTTTTGAAAGTTTTTAACTTCGGTCGATTCACTTTGTGTGTATATGTGTTATGAAAGGTGGGGATGGTTCGATGAACTCATTGGTTTGGTATAGTTGGCTTGGTGGAATTATCATTGGAACAATGATTGGGTCTAACATGGTTCTGGAAGATCATTACCGAGCCGGTCCACGTAATGTTGTTATAACCGGAAGGTAATATCTTTACTTCTGTTTGGATTGTTCAATTCTTATTTCTTTGTGCTTTGTTTTATGCTGATGCGTTTGGTATTTTAGCACGAGGGGACTAGGAAAAGCTCTTGCTAGAGAATTCCTTCTCTCCGGAGACAGAGTCATCGTTACATCTCGCAGGTTGTTATAGCTTTGATTTGATATCAGATTATATTCTATTAAGAAATGAAGTCTTATGCTTTTTTTGGTTTATTCTGTTTCTGTTTTGTGAAATCAGTTCTGAATCTGTTGATATGACTGTCAAAGAGCTGGAGCAAAACCTCAAAGAGATTATGAGTAATGCTAGCGAGTCAGCTAGAAAGAAATTGAGTCATGCCAAGGTAGTTGGTATTGCCTGTGATGTTTGCAAACCTGAGGACGTTGAGAAGCTCTCGAATTTCGCTGTAAAAGAGCTTGGTTCCATCAACATATGGGTATAAACATATTTCATTGTATCAATTCGTAGTTCATATGGTTACTCAGAGTATTATTCAACTGGACAGATAAACAATGCTGGTACTAACAAAGGTTTTAGACCGTTGCTTGAGTTCACCGAAGAAGATATCAAACAGGTAAATTTTCTAGTGAACCTAAAGCTTAATTTCAGCTTGAGCTATGGTCATGTTCCTCAGTCTAATTGCAATTGAACTTTTGTAGATTGTCTCCACAAATTTGATTGGATCGATTCTATGCACACGAGGTGCGATGGATGTGATGAGCAAACAGCACAATGGTGGGCACATCTTTAACATGGATGGTGCTGGTTCTGGCGGTTCTAGCACTCCTCTCACAGCCGTGTAGGGAATCAAATCATTTGACACTAGTCTTTTAATGAATGGAAACAAGTTTCTGAGTTGTTATCATCTCGAGGTTTTGCAGATACGGGTCAACAAAATGTGGACTAAGGCAATTTCATGGCACTGTTTTGAAAGAATGCCAAAAAACAAAGGTCGGCCTGCACACTGCATCACCGGGCATGGTTCTCACCGAGCTCCTTCTCAGGTTTGTATGCGCATATATACTTTCACTCTTAGGCCTAGATTGCATCGGATGCAGATCATTGAATTTGGATATGGCTCTTCAGTTTACAGTTTACGATTGGATGTTTCTTGAAGCATTGTAATAAACAGCCAACACGTAATCAACCAACGTTTTATTTGGCAGTGGTTCGAGTATAAAAAACAAGCAGATGTTTAACATAATCTGTGAGCTCCCCGAGACAGTAGCTAGAACGCTGGTACCACGTATGAGAGTTGTGAAAGGTTCAGGAAAAGCGGTCAATTATCTGACTCCTCCTCGGATATTGTTAGCTATTGTTACTTCCTGGCTCAGGAGAGGCCGATGGTTTGATGACCAAGTAAGTAGTTAAAAAAGTTCAGTTAGGTATTACTTCAGTTTCAGTTCAAGTTGGTTTTTCCATCATCTCAACTATAATGATAACAATCAAATGGACTAGCTTCGTATGATTTTAGTAAGTACGCTAAGTTTTTGGACTTGTCTTTCGGATTCAGTTCAGGTCCGGCTTCTCATGTGATCAAATTGGTTTATAAAAATCGAGTACCTTTAAGCAAAGTTTGTGTACATGTTTGCAGGGACGTGCACTATACGCAGCAGAAGCGGACAGACTAAGAAACTGGGCCGAGAACAGGACGAGGCTGTCATTAACAGACGCAATGGAGATGTATACAGAGAATACTTGGGTTTCTGTTTTCTCTCTTTCTGTTGTTTGTGCTTTCATCATCCTACAAAGTACCACGCCTAGCTCATTTCCAGGCACATGATTACATTTTTCGAAGATGTTTGAAAAAGATTTAAACGTACATGTTATGTATAAAAACTATATATAACAGAACAGACATGTTCATCTATCAATCTCTGGTTACAGATCTATACACGTCGTTACAATTTTAGAATGTTTTGTTGTTGACAGAATGAAAGAAAAAAACGGTAAACTCTTTTGGTTTTGTTAATATAGTTTGTCTCAGCTCATAATGAGCATCAGACCTTAGCAGGCCAATAAGAAGCGTTAAACGACCACACAGTTTTTGACTGAAAACCACAAACCACGACATTGAGCCCATACATACTCCAACTTAGGAGAGCTCAAAACTACATTAGAACAATAACGAAAACACATCAGTAAACCTCTTTCAACACCAGGGCATCCATTGCCGTGGAAGAAGAAGAGTTTCATTTATATTTCAGATCACAGTAATTCTTTTTCTTCTCTTTTCCTGCACAAATTGTTTCTACTTGTTTCCAACACCACTACAATTAGTGATTTATAAACGCTGTATGAGGGTTTAAGACCTCAATTATAAAATGTCTTTTTTATTATAACTTTTCATTTATAAATTTTTATTTTTTGATATTTAGTTAGTTTAATTTTAAAAGTTACAACTTCTCATGTGTTGGAAGTTACAATTTCTCATATTTTTACACATATGGAAAAAATATATTCTGTTATTATGTGTTTTCATTGCAACATCTCTTTTCTTTTTAATCTAATTGTAACTTTTATTTTGTATATTTTGTCTTTTATTGTATCTTTCCATATAAATAACTTCTCATTTATAAATTTTTATCTTTTGTTATTTACTTAATTTAATTTTAAAAGTTACAACTTCTAATTTCTTGGATGTCACATTTGAAAAATATATTATTTTCTCTATAATTGTGTCTTTTAATTGTAACTTCCTTTTTCTTTTGGGTATAATTATAACTTCACTTTTGTATATCTTTTATTGTGGTTTTCTATAATAATATCTCATTTATAAATTTTTATCTTTTGTTATTTAGTTAGTTTGATTTTAAAAGTTACAACTTCTAATTTGTTGGAACTTACATTTGAATATATATCATTTTCTCTATAATTATATCTTTTCATTGCAACATCTCATTTATTTTTGGTCTAATTGTAACATTCTTTTTGTATATTTTGTCTTTAGTTGTTTCTTTCCATAAAAGTAATTTCCCATTTATAAAGTTTTATGTTTTCTTATTTGATTACTTTAGTTTTAAAAGTTACAGTTTCTAATTTTTGAAAGTTACATTTGAATAGATATCATTTTTTCTATAGTTATGTTTTTTTCATTGTTAACTTTACATATATGAACATATGTCTTATATTATGATGTCTTTTCGTTGTAACATATCTTTTGTATATTTTTTCTATTATTGTGTCATTTCATAATAACTTTTTATTTATAAATTTTTATCCTTTGTTATTTAGTTAGTTTAGTTTTAAAAGTTATAACTTCTAATTTGTTGGAAGTTATATTTAAAAATACATTATTTTCTCTATAATTATGTTTTTCCATTGTAACTTTATGAAAAATGTCTTCTAATATTATATCTTTGTACTGTAACTTCTATTTCTAATATTATATCTTTTCATTGTAACTTCTATTTTTTTTTGTCTAATTGTTACTTCCTTTTTGTACATATTTTTATCTTTTATTCTATAGTTGTTTGATAACTTTATTATTTTAACTATTTAAATTTTTGATTACTATTATTTGATTTTTTATTACATAAGAAATAATTTATTAATTAACTATTATTTACTAACACTACCATTAAGGGATAAAATAAGCTATTAGTGTTTTTTTTTTGTAACTGATTTGGAAGATTCTATCATTTTGTTTTTATATAGATATTCTAATTTCTATTTATAAGACCCATCATTTTAAAACTATTGGAATACCAATAAAAACTAAGATTTTTATTTTTATTGTATGGTTTCATAGTAATTTCTCATTTATAAATTTTAATCTTTTTTTATTTAATTGGTTTAATTTTTGAAGTTACAACTTTTCATACGTTGAAAGTTACATTTCAAAAGATATAATTTCTCTTATGGTTATAATTTTTCTATTGTAACTTTACATATATGAAAAATGTCTTCTAATGTTATTACTTATCATTGAACACATCTTTTCTTTTTGGTATAATTGAAACTTCTCTTTTGTATAATTTTTATTTTATTGTGTCTTTCCACATTAATTTCTCATTTATAAATTTTATCTTTTGTTATTTACTTTGTTTAGTTTGTTACAATTTCTAAAACTAACTTTGAAAAGATATAATTTTCTCTATAGTTATGTTTTTTCATTGTATCTTTACATTCATAAAAATTGTCTTTCTATTATTATGTCTTTTTATTGTAACTTTCATTTTCTTTTGGGTCTAACTGTAACTTTCATTTTATAAATTATATATATATATATATATATATTCAATAACTTATATTATTATTTTAACCATTTAATATTTTGATTATTATTATTAGATTTCTTTCAAACATAAGAAATAATTACTTTATTAACTATTATTTGCGAACACTATCATCACTATCATCTCGTATAAAACAAAGGCGTGAGACGAGACTATCTGTTATAACGTTGATTGATGATTCATTACCGATATATTTCCAGATTATTCGATATTCTCATCCATAGGTCCATACAGTATACGGTATTGTGTTTGGTTGAGGTTATGGGTTAACAATTTAACGGTTGCGATTTTGTAGTCTGCGACATCCCTGCAACGTCCGGACCATATTCATCGCAAGGATGTTGCAAGTTTGCGACATCTTTGCAATGTGCTTGGTCAGACCGTCGTAGATTTTAAGTTAGAAAATCCTAGTTCCTTCGCAAGAGCCTAGCAATATTGCGAGACTTTTGCGATGCCTCATAAAAGTAATTAACTTCCGTCGTTCCTTCTTTTTTCCTCATTTCTCTCTTCTTCTTTCCACGAAAGTCTCCTTCCTCTCTGCACTTTCTTGTCGCTGACGTCTCCTTCCAGAGTAGCTCCTTCCATCACCTCCACTGCCGACACCTATCTCTGGCATGGCTCTGCCCATCGCCTCCGCCTCCTCAAGGTACGATTCTTTCATAACTTCTCCAGCTCATCCTATTTTTCTTCAATTTCGGAGCCTCTTCCACCACCGTTGACACCCTCTCTCAGTGCTCCTCCTCATCTCAATGTATGTACTACTTCTTATTGATTATTCTTCATAGATTTGTTAGTATTTTTTGTTGGAATGTAGATTAAAGCTTGAATTTGTTGAATTTTTAGTTTTATATTTTAGATTTTAGATCTATGCTTGAATTTGTCGAACTTTAAGGTTTTTGATGGTAGATTTTTTATCAACATATTTTTTTTAAACGTTTTTTGGATTAACAAAACCTTTTTACTAATAAAAAAATTCAAATGATTTTGAAAACATTTTAAAAAGTTTTTAACAATTATCAAACATTATGTAACTTAAAAAATATTTTTAAGAGTTTTTTCTTCATAAAAAGTGTTTTATGAATTATTTATAACATTTATAGAGTAGAAAATTAATTCAGTAAATGTTAATAGAATGTTTTTGCTTATAAAACAATTTTGAAAAAATGTTTCTTGTTTAACAAAACGTTATAATTTCAAATAATTTTGAAAACATTTTTGAAAATTTTAAACAATTTGAAAAAATTTTGTAATTTAAAAAATAGTTTTTATAATTAGAAAATTTGTTTTCATAGTTATAAAATACGTTTTAGAAATTATTTAATGAATTTGGTTTTTCTTATGATTTTTTTTGTAAAATAATTTTAAATATTTGTACTTATATTAAATTTCTTTATTATTTCATATGTTTGGAAGTCATCACCCTTATACGCGATATCTTTCCGAGATTAGCGAAACTCATCCACCGACTCTTGGATCTGGTGGTTCTCATCAAAATATGGTGTCCGGTTCGAGATGTGTTTCTCCGACCCGATGCTAGTTTTAGCACTCAGCCTGGGTTTTCTTCGGTAGGAGATAGCGCTTAGGCACGTCTTGGTGTTTACCAGTCCTTGAAGCCCGAGGCTGCTGCCAGGATTACTATTGAGGATATTCTCTCTGATCTCATCTATAAATATCTTCCAAAGCTCCATCCAAACCATCCACTTGGAACTTTTTGGTATGTTTTTAACTTCTAAATTAATTGCTATAGATGTATTATTATCAATTTTAAAGCTTTTGTTTGATTTAAAATATGTAGGTTCAATGACGACGGGATATTGACAATAACAATTTGGGAAATCTTTGAACGAGATTTCCAATAATGGCACACTAACTTTTCCTAGACCCCGCTCCACATCGACGATAGATGGTTCATTACCTTTGCGATAATTTTTTTTGTTTTGTTTATATAATTTTATTATTCCCTTTTTATTTTATTTAAGATTTATTATGATAACTTAATTACTTTATGTAGCAACGTTACCATTGGGAGTTTTCCATTATAGAGCAAGTCCGCAAAGAGTTTGAGGTAGTTGTGAAGAGACGGATAGATGATCAAGTAGGACGTTGGAAGGGTAAATGGAAGAAGAAATGCAACAAAGCAATGCCTTAATGGTAAAAAATTTGGTATGGGAAGGTTTTATTCGCAATTGGGAATATCCGAATTCGCAGAAAGAGCGCTAGTTGTCAGTTGGCTGGATGATCTGATTCTGATGGAAGCGTTCCACACAAGTATTGCTTGGGACAGTCTTTGTTTAACGCCAGAGCCCGCAAACAGGTAAGAATTTCAAATTTAATTTATTGAAAATATTTAAATATATTATAAAACAATTTATTCTAATAATATATGTTTTCTAATACTTTCTGCAGGAGATACTCACCCTGATATTCTAAACATTCTTTACCTAACTAAACATAACAATGATGGAGTTTTTGTGGACAAAAAATTGGAGAAGATCTACAATGAGGTCAGTGCAAAGTTGCAAGAACTAACTTAGGATTGCGGTGATGAGAGCTCTGTATTCGGTGAATTATTAATTGCAAAAAAGAACCATATATACGCAGAGGTAAGATTGTTTTAATATATATATATTTTTATTAGATCCCACCCCGTAAAAAGGGAAGACTGTTTGTAATGCGTTTACTAGGATAGAGGATTGAGCAATGCATATAGCCACAAGGATTCTCTTAGTCCTCTGGAGCTTTTTATGATAAGAGAGAGATAGAAAATCGTGAGTCGCATGAGTTAGATCGGACAAACAGTGAGATAGCTAATCCAAAGAAGAAAATCGACATATAATCGATTGTGGTCTATCATGGCAAACAAGTACTCAAAAATATCTGATGTGTTTGCAGAGATAAGCGCTAAAGATGTTTGGACCAATTAGATGATTTTTAGATTTTTTTTAGAAAATTAGTAAAATATTTTTATTTATATATATACGATTTTTTTTTAAATTTTGATAATTTCTTTTTATTTTTAATAAATTATGATTTTCATCCTAGAGGCGTCACAAAGGATGACCTCGCAAATGCGTCACAAGATAAACACATCACAACTACATGATCCACATATTGCCTCGCAGAAGCATCACAAACTGGAAAGACACAAAAGTGTCATAATAGCTGATGTCGCAGGCGAGTTGCAAACCGTTGTCTTGTAATCTTGCTGATATTGGCATTACTGATAGCTCGCATTCTTTGCTTTGCGTTTGCGATGAAGGTGACGGGGAATCCTGAAGGAATCGTCACTCCAAGTTGTAAGGGTAGTCCTTGGTCTTTAAAGAATTTGAGTAACCTCCACCTTAGGTATATCAAACCTAAGATTGTTGTTGTTTCAATTCGCCTTCAATTAAGCCATGTGGTGGAACCACGGAATGTTGACTTGAGTAGCCCCCACCTTTAGTATATTAAACCAAAGATTGTTGCTATTTCGACTCGCCCCTTCACGCCAATGAGTAGGAATGGCCACACAAGTGTGATGGAAATCACTTGATAAACCAGTTTGATCCCTTGGATATGACACACCAAGAAAGATCGAAAAGTTCACAAAGAACAAAAAGAGAATCACTCTCAAATTTATTGATAAAAAGTTGGATCCTCACAAATGAGAATTACATCAGTTTATAAAGAAGAGAAAGGACTCTCTAGATTCCTCTAAACTTATTGAATGTTTTAAATATGAAGAGTAAAGACTACTAAGTAAATGACAAGTAAATGTCACAATTTACTATGACTTGAATGAGAAGGACTCTTGAACTTTTGGCCTCCAAAATATCTTTTAGTCTTCCAAATTCGTCACTATTCATGGGCTGAACTTTAAGACTTGATTTAGGACTTCTTTTGGACTTGTAGAAAGCTCAAAGTGGTTTGGACTTGGCAAGTATAAAGTCCAATGGTTTCTTTATGTTGTCTTTTGTCCAAAAGGCCTTGAATAAATCCACAAATGCTCTCATTGATTTGTTTAGCCTGTGATCTTGTAATTGGACCGCCTGGAACCTCTAAAGCTCTCTTGTGATCTTCATTGCATAGCTCCAAGTTATCCTTAGCTTCCTTACTGCTTTCCATGATCATATCATCCCCTTCCTCTTGAAAAGGATTTGTCCTCAAATCAAGGTCCTTTGGCAAGTCTATCTTGTAAGTGTTTTCATTGATCTTTTCCAAGACTCGAAATTGACCAATGGCCCTTGGCATTAGCTTAGACTTCCTTTGAGCTGGAAATCGTTCATTACTCATGTGAACCCAAACTAAGTCTGCGGGTGTAAAGCTCTTCTCACGCCTTCTTTTGTCTTGCTTTTGATATTGCTTAGTTTTTTGCTCAATGTTAAGCCTCGTCTTTTCATGAAGCTTCTTGACCATCTCAGCTTTCTTTTTCCCATCTACTTGAATGCCCGTGATATTATTGATGGATCTACAATCAACACGCATGCGCCAAGTTCCACCCTTCTTAGGAACTAGTAAAACGGGCACGACACATGGACTCATGCTCTCACGGATATATTCTTTCTCCATTAGCTCACTCACTTGCCTTTTCAACTCCTTGGTCTCTTCCGAATTTGTTCTATAGGCTGGACGGTTTGGAATGGATGCTCCGGGTACAAAGTCTATTTGATGCTCAATCCCTCAGATTGGAGGTAGACCACTAGGGTTCTCATCTGGAAATACATCTCCAAAATCCTGCAACAGAGAAGAAACACCACTAGGCAAACCGGGGTCAAGGTTAGTAGAACTCATAAAGACCTCTTTGTACATAAGTACAAATATAGGCTGATGTGAAACCAAAACTCTTTTTATCTCACTTGACCTCACAAAGAAATTTTGGTGTTTTCTCTCTTTGTGTGTTTCACTCCTTTTTAGTGTTTCACTCTCAATCTCACTCTCTTTTTGATGTTTTGTGTTTGGGTCACTCATAGCTCTCTCTTCACGTTGCTTTAGAAGCAAATAATCTTGGTATATCTCATTAGGAGTCATAGGAACAAGCGTAACAGTTTTCCCCTTATAACAAAATGATTGTTTGTTGGTGAAACCATCATGAACAACTTTTCGATCAAACTGCCAATGTCTCCCAAGAAGAATATGCCCAGCCTCCATTGGCACAATATCACAAATCACCTCGTCTTTATACTTCCTAATGCTAAATGGAACCACAACTTGCTTTGACACTTTGAGCTCTACAAACTCACTGATATGAGCATGAAAAACAGCAATGAAGTGGAACCAGAAGATGAGCTTGAAGCAGAGGAAGCTCTACCCATACCAGCTGGTCCCATGAACCGTTCTCGAGCTAATGCATTCAACAAAGCACTAGGAGGATTGCTTGACACCTTCTGGACACAAGTGATGCGACTTCGCAACGTTGAAGACAAGGCTAATCAAACCATTCTTCTTTCTATTCAAGCACAATGAGTTTAACGATGGGTATGTGTCTCATCTGTACTCTTTTTCCCTTGTCCAAGTTTTGTCCTAATGGGTTTTCTTGGTAAGGTTTTAAATGAGGCAAATGATTCACATCACCATAGCCCATTGTTAACTCAAATTCGTGGCTATATCTCTTTCACACAGCCATAACAAGAAAAAGGAAGAAGAACATAATTTTCCTTATTGAATTTTTCGGAAACTTTCCTTATTCATCTTTTTCCATTCTTTATGTTTTATCCTTTTATTTTATTTGGAGAAACACTTGGGTTTCGTCCCTCTCCTATATATGTATTGTGCTGCCTCCCAGCAGAAGAACAATTCACGTTTTAATCAAAAAGATTATTCAGTTTTTTTTCTTTTGTTGGTCTGTAATATCCAGCAAGCTGTTGGTGTGTAATATCCTATAGTAAACTCGATTCTTTGGTGTGTCATTTCCAAAGATTTCGTGGGGAACATCAAAAGTCTGTCATAACTTTTGTGAGACCATTCGATCCACATACTTTGATCCTTGAAGCTTCTTAGTTTCCGGGGTGCAAAGACTATCCAATATCAACTCTGAGTGAAGATCCCTGGAGGCGTGTGTTACAACTCATCTTTTTAAAGTTTGTTTGTCGTCTCAAAGTCGAGCATCCCAACTCCATATCCTCCAAGTGACGAAATTGGGATCGATCCCTTTGTAGGATCGTATCATTCACTTAACCATTGAAGCTTATACGGCTTGGGATGTTTTCGAGTAGTCAATCCCAATTTCTCGACAAGTGTAGTACTCGCCAGATTCGTACAGCTCCCTCCATCAATTATAAGACTACACACCTTATCAAGAACAAGACATCGCGTGTGGATGATAACTTGGTTTTTACGGTGTTTTCTCAAATACCCTACTGTTTATTTAATCAATTGTAGAACAGTATGGTGTCAATTCACTGGGAGAGTAAGTAGCAATCAAGATGTAATCTACTTATCCTAATCTAAGCCAAATTCGATTAAGTGATTAGTGACCTAATCTAGGTGAAAAAGAAATACTAAAATAAGGTGCTAAAAACGAGACATGAAAATAAAGCAATAGTAAAACAGAATGAAATGCAACACTGAATCTCAACCTAAAATCAGAGTATTAAAATCACGAAAATTCAATAAAGGAAAAGAGGGTTCTCGAGGTTGAGGATCAATGATTAGGGTATTCCTAGGGGTTCCAGACTTATTTATCAACCTATTTAGATGACCTCTAAGCAAGAAATCACAAAGTAATCACATTCGCTCTCGCGCAATGGGACCTCTCCTAAAAGACAACCTGACTTGACTCTCGCCCAACGATTAGAAATTCAAGAGGCTTTAAGTATGGACCTTACAAAGCCTAATAACACCCTAGACAATCAATCTATTGAGCTAGGAAGATGTTATCTTAACTTAAGCATGTTCAAGTGTTTCCCCAAACGCCTCTCGGGGGGGGGGGGGGGGGGGGGGTGGGGGGGGGGGGGGGATTCACCAAGAGATCAAATTTCAATTGATCAGAAAGAAATAAGCATTAAGAACACTTAAATTAAAGAGATCTAAGACCTTAATCAAACATAAACAAATTTGGAAATCCCTAAGTTTTCCACTAATCTCACCCTTTCCTCAAGAACCCTAGACTAACTTACTCAGAATTCATGAAGTAAAACATAGACTTAAAATCGGAAATTAATTGCATAAGACTTAAGACTAAAAAAATCGTAAATTGCTAAAAGAGAGAACTCAAAATTTGCTAGAAAAGATTGTATATTAAAACTGGAAATTCTAGTACAATTTATAGATCAAAAGATCTTAACAAAAAGGAAAAAATACTTAAAGAGAAAAAGGGAAAATTCCCTAGAAAGAAAAATGGGAAATTCCTTTAAAGAGTAAAAAGAAAATTTCATTAAGAAAAGAAAATAGAAAAAGCCTAAAATAGTTGTTGGGCTTGCACAAATGGGTATTGATGGGCCTTTTTCGCAGAGAAGCCTAAGAAGTCATCCTCGTCAAAAGTCTTAGTTCTGGTCCGCAAATTCACTCGACCAAGTGATGGTCGATTATGAGGCAAAAAATCTGGTTCTTTTTGAGATACAACCTAAGTATTGGTTTCAAAGGTCAATGATCTACCAATCAGTGTTCAAGAGGGAAAAAACGCAAGTCTAAAAGTTCACTATGGTTACTAGCCAATCAACCTAGCAAGTCTGTCTATTTAGCAAGATGATTTCCGAAACTCTAGACTCAATCCTATATGAATGCAATGTAGCTACATGAACACTCTGTTTTTGACTAATGCTTTTTTCTATTTTTTTTTTTTTCAAATTTTTATCGGTTTTCTATGCCTTAGATGATATGCAATCTAAAAAATATGTAAAGAAAATATTTTTGGTTTTTCTATGCCTTAGATGTAATGCAAATGATCAAATGCAAAGATTAAAAACTAAGAATCACAGAAAACAAAGTCAAATATCCTCTAGAACCCTCTCCCAAACTTAAATCACACAGTCCCCTGTGTGTATAAAAGTTCGAAAGAGGATCCTAGACCAGCAAGTCAAGTGAAAAATATGCAATGGTATTTCAATGAAAGGAAGGGTTTTTGGTACCTCTCTAATGGTTCCAGTAGTCGGCTGCCACATTCCGCATGATTTCCATGTAGTGGTCATTGTCCCTCTGACGCTCGAGCTCGGCTTACTCGAGCGTTTCGGTCAAGTGTTCGGATTGATGCTCGATCGATTGGTGCTCGAGCGTCTGACTCGAGCTTGCCCCAGCTGCATCAAAAGGCCTTCTGTATGAGAAGGCTGCGGGGTTCGCAAAGGAGTGTCTAGCTGGTGCGGGTTGGTGCTGCCTTTCACGATCCGTGGACACAGAGGCTCTTCTTGGGCGAATAGTTGGTGGTGGTGGTGGTGGACCGCTGTTTCTTTCTAGAACCGCCACTCTTCTACTTAGATCCTCGTTTTCCTGCCTTCTAGCTTCGTCGCTTGCAGTCAGCTTCTTCACCTTCTTTATCAGCCATTTGTTCATCTTTTGCAACAAGCTTATGTGCTTGTGTGCTTCTCGGACTGGTTCTCCTTGACGTGGTGGCATCGTGTATTCTTCAAAATGATACGCCTCAAGATCCACTTCATCACTGTTTGTTGGAGATGAACTTTGCTGAGGGCCATTGGGATCGTACAAGTCTTCTAAAGGCGGATTAAAATTTGTGTTCTGCCCCATCTTTATCGACGTGTACTCCTTGTTTGGCAAGAGTAGAAAAGCATTTAGTCTAAGCAAATGATGGAAAGAGTAAATGAGCTTACCTAGAACCTCAGTCGCGGCCAAGAATTGGCTTCTCCTTAAGTTATCGATGTTCATGAATCGAGGATCAATCCATTCTGTCTCATCGATTGGCACATTACATCTCTCCAGAATGCATGTGATAAGTCCGCCAATCGTGATCTTACCATCACGTCCTCCAGTCTTATTGTCCCTTGCCCAATCGCGGTATGTGACCAACTGGTTTGAAAACTGGATGGTTAGACCAGCGCTGTTCCGATCTCCGATAATCGGGGATCCGTCGCTCTTTGTACCAACGATGTCCTTGAGAGCAGTCACCAGCATTTCCATTTCTCCTACATTGATTGTTCCAGTAGTAAAACTTGAGAAAAATGTATTTGCAAGGATTGTTCAAAAATACCTCAAGGCTGGGTTTCGGATTAAAGACGCCTTAGATCGAGAGGATGAGAATCTGCTCCTTGTTTACGCTATCAACCACCACACATCATCCAATTCTGCTATATCGAAATCTGGTCCATAGTTCTCGGACTCGGCTCTTGGGAACTCGAAGAGGTCTCGAAGTGCTCTGAAAGTCATTCGATAGTCTCTTCCTCTAATCGTAAAGAAGATGTAACCGCCACCTTGCCTTTCATGGAGACTCTCGTTTTCTGTATCGTATAAAACGATCTGAACCGTCGCCAAAAACTGTAGAGTCTCCTCCTTGTATGCTCGTTGCGGATATTGGCACAAATGTGGACAGCCCACAGTTTTGTAACATGAGATCCACATCTCTGGCTATTCCCATCGCGGTCAGTGCCTCCTTGCATGGATAGCGGGTCCCTATGAAATCCATCCTCCGCAGATCGTTTAGTGCCCTTGTCGAGTTGTGCCTCTCCTTCATCTCTTTCTCTCTCTTTCCAGCAAAGATTATCTCTCTTGCCTCTGCAGCCTCTCTCTCGCCGTATCCATCTTCACGAAGTGTCTCTTCGACGAGGTCTGGATCCATATCGTCCTCGTCCATGTACTCTCTTCCTTCCTCTGATTCATTCTCAGAATGAACTTCTAACCTTCTCTTCTCCTTTCTGCTCGGTTTGTTCGTGCTCTTAGAAGACTCTCCTTGGGCAGGATTTCTTCTCAGTCGAGCATTATTCTTGGCACTAAGGCGGAGGAGGTTAGCCTTGTTGGTTTTGCCGTCAGTCATAGTGAGAGTTGATCGGAAAAAGAGTGAGTGTTGCGACGCTCGACCTTGACACTCGAGTTGAAATGGTCGAGTGTAGTGGATGGACAGAGAGAGAGACGATTTGCTTCTGTAAAAGAGAGAAAAACTAGAGAGAAATGTTAGAGAGAGAGTGTATTTCATGTGAATGAAAGGAGAGAGGCTCCTCCTCCTTTTATAGAGGAGGAAAGACAAAGGGGGAATCTTTTCAAATTCAAAATTTAAACATGGATTAAATCAAATCTTTTCAGTTAAATATAAAAGATATTGCATTAAAGAAACATTTAGCCCATTTTTCGGAGTAAATGTCTCCCCTTTCTCAGCTTTGGCAGTTATAGGCTTGGAGGCATGTGAATAGGCATGATGGCGGGACGCTCGAGCCTGACACTCGAGCAGGTTTGGTCGAGTGTCAGTCTGCCAAGTGATGGCTGACACTCGAGTGGGACACTCGACCAGGCGTGGTCGAGTGCTGTCCCATCTTGTCGGTTCCGACCCCACCTGTAAAAGAGTACAAAAAACCTTCCAAGTTCATGTAAGACGAAATAGATGCAAGTAAAAGTGAAAAATAACAAATATACGTAAAGAAGTTAAAGATGCTGAAAAAATTGAATGTATATACAGAGGATACCTTTGGGATTGCCTCTCAACTGCGCTTGTTTATAATCTCAAGCTCGACTTCCTCCTATTTATTGGAGAGGAGGCGGTTCATCGAGCAGAACCGAAGTTCCCTCTGGAATCGTGCACTTGGCCAAATAAGGCTTAACTCTATGACCGTTCACAGTGAATCCTTCCCCATTACTGTTGGCTAAAGTGACTGCTCCATAAAGTAAAACTTGCAGTACTTTGAACGGACCAGACCACTTTGATAGTAGTTTTCCGGGAAACAGCTTGAATCTTGAGTTAAAGAGAAGTACTTGATCACCAACTTCGATTGTTTTCCGCTGGATCTTTTTGTCGTGAGCTGTCTTTGTGCGATCTTTGTATGCTTTTGAGCTATCATATGCTTCAAGTCTGATTTCTTCAAGCTCATGTAGATCCATCTGCCTCTTTTCTTGTGCTGTCTTGATATCGAAATTTAGGAGTTTGGTTGCCCAAATCGATTTGTACTCTAGCTCTACTGGCAAATGGCAGGACTTTTCATAAAGTAGTTGAAAAGGTGTGCGCGCAATAGGTGTCTTGAAAGCACTCCTATAGGCCCAAAGAATATCATCTAATTTGGCGGCCCAATCACGTCTTGACAGCACAACTATCTTCATCAAAATCGATTTAATCTGCCTATTAGAAACCTCGACTTATCCGCTGGTTTGAGGATGATAAGGAGTTGCCACTTTGTGTTTAACCCCATGTTTCCTAAGCAAATTCTCGAAAACCTTGTTGACAAATTGGGATCCTCCATCGCTGATCACAACTCTTGGTACACCAAATCTGGGAAATATTATGTGTTTGAAAAGCTTAAGTACCAATTTTGCATCGTTTGTGAGAGCTGCAATAGCTTATACCCATTCAGAGACATAATCCACAACAACCAGAATGTAACTATTCCCTAAAGAAGGAGGCTTAAATGGTCCCATAAAATCGATTCCCCAACAGTCAAACACTTCTATTTCCAAGATCGGATTCTGCGGCATCTCATTCCTCTTGCTTATACTACCCATTCTTTGACAGCAATCACATCTAGATATAAACTCTTGGCAGTATTTGAAAATCGATGGCCACCATAACCCGGATTGAAGAATCTTTTGTGTTGTTTTGAATGCAGCAAAGTGTCCTCCATAAGTAGATCCATGGCAGTGCTCCAATATTCCCTTGACTTCTTCTTCTGATACACATCTTCTGAACAGTCCATCAGATCGTTGCTTGTAAAGATAAGGTTCATCCCAAAAATACTGCCTTACATCCCTGAAGAATTTTTTTCTTTGATGATAATTCAAAGTCTTAGGCAGCTCTCCTCCGACCAAATAGTTAACCAAGTCGGCATACCATGGTAAGCAAGTTCCCACAAATTTTGATCCGATCGAGAAACACCTTTTCTGATTGTGGGTCCGACACTCGAGCAGGTGGTGCTGGAGTGTCATGGTCGAGTGTTTGATGGAAAAACTCAATTGTTGTTCTTCAGGCATAGAATCATTCATTGGAAGGGTTTCTTCAACCTGTATCCTCGATAAGTGATCAGCAACACCGTTTTCAATCCCAGGTTTATCGACTATCTCCATGTCGAATTCTTGGAGCAACAAAATCCACCTAAGTAGTCTAGGCTTAGCATCCTTCTTTTTCATCAAGTATCTTAGAGCTGCATGATCAGTATGCACAATAACTTTCGATCCAACCAGATAGGATATAAATTTCTCAAAAGCGAATACGACTGCAAGCAATTCCTTCTCTGTGGTGGCGTATTTCACCTGGGCTTCGTCTAGTGTTCTACTAGCATAGTAGATCACATTCAGTTTCCTATCTTTCTTCTGTCCCAGAACTGCCCCAACAGCATAGTCACTAGCATCACACATTATCTCAAAAGGGAGATTCCAGTCAGGTGCTTGGACTATTGGTGCTGTTATCAAGGCTTCTTTAAGTTCGAGAAAAGCCTTGAGGCATTCCTCGTCAAAGACGAAATCTGATTCCTTGCAAAGGAGACGAGTTAGAGGCCTAGCAGTCTTTGAACAGTCTTTGATGAATCGCCTATAAAATCCTGCATGTCCCAAGAAACTCCTAATGTCATTGATTGTTTTGGGCGCTGCAGCTGAACCATCACTTCTATTTTAGCTTTATCGACTTCGATGCCCTTCTCTGAAATTTTATGACCTAGAACGATGCCTTCTCTCACCATGAAGTGGCATTTCTCCCAATTAAGCACGAGATCCGTCTCAACACACCTGGATAAAACCCTGCACAAGTTCGACAAACAAGAGGAGAAGGAAGAACCATAGACAGAAAAATCGTCCATGAACACTTCAACCATCTCCTCAATCAGATCCGAAAATATAGAGGTCATGCAACGCTAAAAAGTAGCAGGTGCATTACAAAGACCAAATGACATTCTTCTATATGCAAATGTACTATAAGGGCAAGTAAAGGTTGTTTTTTCCTGATCATTTGGATGTATAGGGATTTGGAAAAATCCACTATATCCATCAAGGAAACAGTAATATGAGTGATTAGCCAACCTTTCTAGCATCTGATCGATAAATGGCAAAGGATAATGATCTTTTCTAGATGCAGAATTCAATTTTCTAAAATCAATGCACATCCTATGTCCTGTAACAGTTCTATTTGGGATTAAATCATCATTTTCATTCCTAATGACAGTGACCCCTCCCTTTTTAGGCACACAATGCACAGGAGATACCCATTTGCTATCAGAAATAGGATAAATTATATCAGCATCTAACAGTTTCAAAATTTCCTTTTTAACAACCTCCTTAAAATTCGGATTCAATCTCCTTTGAGGTTCCCTGCTAGAATAAGATTCATTTTCAAGGTGAATTCTATGTGTGCACAAGTCGGGAGAGATCCCTCTAATGTCAGACAGTGAATATCATAGGGTTTTTCTAAACCGTCTTAATTCAGAAAGCAACATATCTAACTCATCATCAGTCAATGCATTATTTACTATTACTGGATAAGTAGAGTTAGATCCAAGAAATGCGTACCTGAGCCCGGAGGGGAGTGGTTTGAGTTCCACTTTTGGTGATTTGAGCTCCGACCAGTCGTCCTCGATCTGACACTCGACCTTGGTGTGGTCGAGTGTTGTGGTCGAGCGTTGATTTCCAGAGACTAAATCGGGATGCTTGAGCTCTGCTTGCTCGAGTGTTGAGGTCGAGTGTAAGGTCTCGAACTGTTTTTCACTTTTCAGTGATTTGCAGGAGTCCAACAAGCCTTTGTAGACCTCAGTTTCTTCGTATATGTATCCATCACAACCGTCTTTTATCAAAGTAGTGCCAAGGTGATCTTTCTCTATTAATTCCCCAAACAGATCCTTTGAGAGATCATCTATTTCTTGCACCACGAATAGCTGACCCTCAATGGTTGGTTTTCTCATTATGTCACTGATGCTGAAAGTCATCTTGAAATCTTTCCCAAGATTGAGTTTGATTTCTCCTTTTGGTACATTGATCACAGCTCCTGCAGTGGCTAAGAAAGGCCTACCAAATAGCAAGGGGTCTTTTGGTTCTTCTCCCATATCTAGAACAACGAAATCCGTAGGGATTTCTACTCCTCCGACCCGAACTGGTAAGTCTTCTAGAATTCCATGTGGAATCCTAACCGATCTGTCAGCTAGTACCAAAGATATCTTACAAGACTTGTACTTATCGAACCCTAATCGTTTTGCGACTGTTAGAGGCATCAGGCTGATCGATGCCCCTAAATCACACAAGCAACTCCTGAATGTGACAGGTCCAAGCGAGCATGGGATTGTGAATGTTCCTGGATCATCAAGCTTCTTAGGCACAACTTTTCTTTGTATAATAACACTGACCTCATGTGTTAGCACAACCATCCCTTCGACCTCTTGTGTTCTGTCTTTGACTGCATCCTTCAAAAACTTTTGATAAGGGGACATTAGCATAAAGGCATCCAAAATCGGTATTTTTACTTCAACATCCCTCATCTGTTTTTCAAAAAGAGCTTTGTACTTGTCTGCAACATCCTTTTTGAATCTCTGCGGGAAAGGAAGCTGCGGTTTGAAAGGAGGTGGAGCGAACGGTTTTGGGTCTTTCTGTACGTCAGTTGTGTTTTTGGGCTGTGTCTCTGACACTCGAGCAGGTGGTGCTCGAGTATCTTGGTCAAGTGTCATAGATTTTGGCTTTTCTGTGTTGATTTCTGTCTGTTCTTCGACCAAATCATCCTCCCCTTCATGAAGGACACTGTCCTCAGTGTTCTCTGTCGATTCAACACATATTAGCAATTCACGGCCACTACGGAGTGTAATGGCGTTGGCGTGACACTCCTTAGGGTTTTGAATAGCTTTTCCAGGTAGCTGTCCGGTTTGTTTTACAGTTGAAGAAGATCCTTGCTGATTCTCCACATATTTGAGACGGGCATTAAGAGTCTCAAACTTGCAGTTGAGGTCATTATGTGAAGCATCGATCTTAGCGTGTACCTCAGCAAATTTCCTTGTTAATTCGGAAGCGGTGGCTGTCTGTCCCTTTAGTATCTGCTGCAGGATGTCCATCACTTCAGGTGTTTGTTGTGGTGGTTGTGTGTCGTATTCAGGTGGTGGTTGGTGGTGTGTTTGCTGGTACTGTTGTTTGGGTATAAATGGTTTGGGTTGTGGTTGCGGGTGCGGTTTGGGTGGGTACACCTGGTCGTTTGGATTTGCTACATTTGTGTTTCTGTAGGAGAGGTTGGGTTGGGTTTGTAACTGTTGAATTGTCTGTAGTTGTTGCTTTGATTCTGCACGAAACTGACCTCTTCAACTTCATCATCGTCTTCTTCAACCCGTTTTGATTCACCTACATGGTGTACTTGCTTATGGTGAGCTGAGAGTAGCTTGTCCAATTTTTCTTGTATGGCTTTGAGCTCCTTTCTACTAACCATATCTGAATCTGTTGCGCCTCTAGGAGTTTGATCATAGTCTTCACTGTATTGGCCATCTGCTTGAGCTAAATTCTCCACTAATTCCCATCCATCATCGACATCTTTACTCAGAAAATTCCCATTGCTGGTTGTATCTAGCAACATACGTATCTTTGGAATGACGCCTTTGTAGAGAGTACTGAGAAGAGACTCAGTGGTGAAACCATGATGAGGACATTGTGATTGGTACATCTTGAATCGTTCCCAAGCCTCAGAGAATATCTCAGAATGGTTTTGCTTGAAACCAGAGATAGAATTGCGAAGTTTCGCAGTTCTGGAGTTGGAAAAGAATTTGCCTAGAAACGCTTGTTTGCAGGCATCCCAAGATGTAATAGACCCTTGTGGCAAGTGTTTTTCCCATAGATGTGCTTTGTCTCCAAGAGAGAAAGGAAACAATCGCAATTTCAGAGCATCCTCACTAACCCCATTTATCTTTGTCAAACTGTTTAGTCTCTCAAACTCATCAAGATGATCCAGTGGATCCTCAGAAGGTAAACCATGAAATTTACTGTTCTGGACCATGGAGATCATACCACTCTTAATCTCAAAGTTGTTGTTGGCGATGGCTGGTGGGACAATCCATGGCGTTGAGTGTGGATACTGGGAGCATCACCGGCACCAATGTGTCTAACTCTCCTAGGACGAGTTCCTAGTTCAGTAGCTTGTACTTGTTCTTCCATGTTCACATGATCCGTTTATTCTTCGTTCAATCTGTTCCGTTGTTCTCGCAAGTATTCACGAGGCAAACGGTCTATTCTGTCAGAGTATGGGATGAGATCTTCACTACCACGGGACCTGGTATTCATGCAAGTGGTTTGTGTTGTAGGAAATGACACTCGAGCAGGTGGTGCTCGAGTGTGTTGATCGAGTGTTTCTGGGGTCTGCTCGAGCTTTCTGGAAACAGAGTAAAGATCAAGGAGCTCGAGCTGAGTTGGTCGAGCTTGTTGATTGAGTGTACGTGAAAGCAGACAAAAACCAGAAACGAGATTAGAATATTATAGTAAAACTTAGTCTCACGAAAGTGATTTTCCTAATTGTAGCTAACTAGAACCCAAGTGGCAACGACGCCAATTTGATAAACAGGTTTTTACGGTGTTTTCTTAAATACCCTACTCTTTATTTAATCAATTGTAGAACAATATGGTGTCAATCCACTAAGAGAGTAACTAGCAATCAAGATGTAATCTACTTATCCTAATCTAAGCCAAATTCGATTAAGTGAGTAGTGACCTAATATAGTGAAAACGAAATACTAAAATAAAGTGCTAAAAACGAGACATGAAAATAAAGCAATAGTAAAACAGAATGAAATGCAACACTGAATCTCAACCTAAAAGCAGAGTATTAAAATCACGAAAATTCAATAAAGGAAAAAAGGGTTCTCGAGGTTGAGGATCAATGATTAGGGTATTCCTAGGGGTTCCATACTTATTTATCAACCTATTTAGATGACCTCTAAGCAAGGAATCACAAAGTAATCACATTCGCTCTCGCGCAATGGGACCTCTCCTAAAAGACAACCTGACTTGACTCTTGCCCAACGATTGGAAATTCAAGAGGCTTTAAGTATGGACCTTAAAAAGCCTAATAACACCCTAGACAATCAATCTCTTGAGCTAGGAAGATGTTATCTTAACTTAAGCATGTTCAAGTGATTCCCCAAACGCCTCTCTGGGGGGATTCACCAAGAGATCGAATTTCAATTGATCAGAAAGAAACAAGCATTAAGAACACTTAAATTAAAGAGATATAAGACCTTAATCAAACATAAAAAAATCTGGAAATCCATAAGTTTTCCCCTAATCTCACCCTTTCCTCAAGAACCCTAGACTAACTTACTCAGAATTCATGAAGTAAAACATAGACTTAAAATCGGAAATTAATTGCATAAGACTTAAGACTAAAAAAATCGTAAATTGCTAAAAGAGAGAATTCGAAATTTGCTAGAAAAGATTGTATATTAAAACTGGAAATTCTAGTACAATTTATAGATCAAAAGATCTTAACAAAAAGGAAAAAATACTTAAAGAGAAAAAGGGAAAATTCTCTAGAAAGAAAAATGGGAAATTCCTTTAAAGAGTAAAAAGGAAATTTCCTTAAGAAAAGAAAATAGAAAAAGCCTAAAATAGTTGTTGGGCTTGCACAAATGGGTATTGATGGACCTTTTTCGCAGAGAAGTCTAAGAAGTCATCCTCGTCAAAAGTCTTAGTTCTGGTCCGCAAATTCACTCGACCAAGTGATGGTCGAGTGTCATGCTCGAGTGTCAAACTCGAGTGTCGAATCTTCTAGTTCACATCTTGAACTTCAACTTTAGGCCATATGATTCCTCATTGGTCTTCTTGTAGTCCGAAATACTCCATGATAAGCTCCAAAAAGTGCCTAAAAATACCTTTTATACAATGTATGCAATGCCCAACACTAAGAATGCAAATTATGCTTAAAAGAACCTAAAACAATGATAATAATGCAAGTATGAATGCAAAACATGCTAAATAATGGCCCTAAAATGTGGTAAAATGCAGACACATCAGTGGAATAGATTCTCACGCTGCACGTTCTCCTCTTGTGTACCTTGCACACTCAAAGACCTTCTAGCTACCAAAAGATCACTTTTGGTTGCAGGTAACTCCAGCTCATCTTGAGATGACATAGAATCTGAAACCATTTCTTCCTCGGTTTCGTACTCTCTATTGACTCTAAGTATTATGGCCCTCTTGTTTGAGCATTCGTTTGCATAATGTCCCCTGCCATGACACTTAAAACATTGCACATCACGATTTCTTGTAGAAGAGGGTTCAACTTTACCTTTGACCTCTTGTCGGCTAGTATTCGGCTTGGATTCAAACTTTGGCTTTGGAACACTTTTGTCTTCGCGTGAGTAGCTAGGACGTTGAGTACGAGAAATCATGCCATAAGTTTGATGTGTGCTACCCTTCCTCTTGAGTTGCTACTCCACCAAGATAGCCTTATGTAACATATCTTCCAATTCCACATAGTGTTGCATCTCTACTCGGTCTTGGATCTCATGATTTAAACCACTAAGAAATCTGGCCATGGTAGCCTCACGATCTTCGTCTATATCGGCTCTCATCATAAGTATTTCCATCTCTTGAAAATATTCCTCCACACTTCGGTTGCCTTGCACCAATCTCCTAAGTTTTTGATGTAACTCTCGGTGATAGTGACTAGGAACAAACCGTCGTCTCATCAAGGTTTTCATGTCTTCCCAAGTCTCAATGGGTCTTTCTCTATTTCTTCTCCTGTTTGTCACCACTTGATCCCACCAATTAATAGCATAATCATAAAATTCAGTGGCTGCAACTCGTACCTTGTTGAGCTCAGAATAGTTTTGACAATCAAAAACGAGTTCAACCTTTTTCTCCCATTCGAGATTGACATATGGATCGTTCTTTCCTTGAAATGATGGAAATTTCAGTTTAAGTCCCCCTAAAGTATCTTCAGCCTGACCTCTTTCTTCCCTAGCTCGTCTAGGTCTCCTTTGACTCGAGGTAGATGAGTGTCTATCTCGACCATAGTAGTCAACACCGCCTCTTTGTACTTCTGCGGGTGGTGGATCTCCTTGTACTTAGGCAGCCAAGGTTGTTGCCTAAGTGCTATCTCATTTTGAACTTGATCCAAACGTTCATTGAGGCTTCCTTCTCAACTCTCAACAAATGGGTCATCTCTCCCATCAAAGCTTGAATTTGGAGATTTGGAATTCCTTGTATTTGCTTACCCTCCGGATTGTTGTTATCGTCGTTTGACATACTTAGAACTTGTAAAAAAGATTTGTTAATAGAAAAATGCATCACAATCTCTCATGTGTTTGACACACAAGTGTTTCCCTCTAATTATTGGCTTTTCTCTCAAATGTTCTCACAACCTTACACCTTTTTACTCTCTTTTTAAATCTCAAAATGTTCTTATAAAACTAATCAAACACTCTTTGATTTGTTTTCCCCAAGGGTCAATGACCTAACAAGTATCACACAACTCAAAGTATTAGATAGATCTTGGTACAAAAACAAACAACGAACAAGATTTTATTTTTATTTTTATAAATAATAGAAGATGAAGAGTTTTTTTTTCTTTATTTTCTTGTTTTTTTTTCTCTTTTTTTTTCTTTTTTTCTTGCTCTTTTTTTTTCTTTAATTAATTAAGAAGAAATATGAAAAGATAAAAGTTGGAAAGATAGAAAATGAAAAGACAAAAGATGAAAAGATAGAAGATGAAGAAATAGAAGATGAAAATATAGAAGTTGTAAAGGTAGAAGATGAAAAGATAGAAGATGACTAGATAGAAAATGAAAAGATTAACTAACTTGGAAGTGTGCTCTGATACCAAATGACGCGGAATCCCGAAGGAATCGTCACTCCAAGTTGTAAGGATAGTCCTTGGTCTTCAAAGAATTTGAGTAACCTCCACCTTAGGTATATCAAACCTAAGATTGTTGTTGTTTCAACTCGCCTTCAATAAAGCAAGGTGGTGGAACCACATAATGTTGACTCGAGTTGCCCCCACCTTTAGTATATTTAACCAAAGATTGTTGCTATTTCGACTCGCCCCTTCACGCCAATGGCTAGGAATGGCCACACAAGTGTGATGGAAATCACTTGATAAACCAGTTTGATCCCTTGGATATGACACACCAAGAAAGATCGAAAAGTTCACAAAGAACAAAAAGAGAATCACTCTCAAATTTATTGATAAAAAGTTGGATCCTCACAAATGAGAATTACATCAGTTTATAAAGAAGAGAAAGGACTCTCTAGATTCCTCTAAACTTATTGAATGTTTTAAATATGAAGAGTAAAGACTACTAAGTAAATGACAAGTAAATGTCACAATTTACTATGACTTGAATGAGAAGGACTCTTGAACTTTTGGCCTCCAAAATATCTTTTAGTCTTCCAAATTCGTCACTATTCATGGGCTGAACTTTAAGACTTGATTTAGGACTTCTTTTGGACTTGTAGAAAGCTCAAAGTGGTTTGGACTTGGCAAGTATAAAGTCCAATGGTTTCTTTATGTTGTCTTTTGTCCAAAAGGCCTTGAATAAATCCACAAATGCTCTCATTGATTTGTTTAGCCCGTGATCTTGTAATTGGACCGACTGGAATCTCTAAAGCTCTCTTGTGATCTTCATTTCTTAGCTCCAAGTTCTCCTTATCTTCCTTACTGCTTTCCATGATCATATCAGAAGGTGTTGCAACCCCCAAAAACAAAAAAAAAGAAAGTACTGCAAATATGTAGATACAACCAGAATAAAGTCAGTATGCCCTGCATTCCTAGATTCATTCTCGTCCTGATTATTTTTTTTCCAGAAAAAAATAAATAAAAAAAGGTTTCAGATTTCCATCGCATGACGACGATGAAGAGATCTGCAAGTTGATCGTTATGAGTCTTACGATGAATTTGAATGGTAGTAGATTCGTAATCAAAAAAGTGTTTGTGATTGTTCCAGAAGAAATGAAACAAAAAATACGGTAGAGCTACAACTAGCCAATTCAGAATTTTCAGATGTACTAACAAGTGGATCATAGTCTCTTACCATAAAAATGGCTGCATGCGCAGCAAAAAAGAGGCATTTACTTATTACAGAGATGGTGCGATTTGATTATCATTATTTTTTGGGAAGATTAAAGTCTTGCATTTTTCATTGCACACAGCTTTCTCTATGTATACATAGAAAACTAAGTTTCTTTGGTTCATCTTTGCTACTTGTTTTTCAGTCGCAAGCTTTGCTACACCCCTGTGACGTACATGTATTTGCGACTAACGAATATCAAAAATTAGTTGAAGTCGCAAGGCTGTATTTAATGGCTATTTGCGACTTTGATGCAATGCCATTTTTCCATCACAATTCTGTTGATTTCTTGTGGTGAAAGTTTCTTATTTTGTGATAATTATTAAAACTCGTTTTATCAATTAAGCTCGCGCGATGGCGCGCGGGGTCCAACACCTAGTTATGGTAGTAAAATTGTTAGCTTAACAACTAAGTCATGGCCTAGTTGCTGATAATACTCAGGGAAATGATATATGGTCCATCAACCAGTCCATCTCTAAGTCATCTCTGCAACCTAATTCTCTTCTCAACTCCACCACCGTCTCTTGCAAATCAAAGAGAACACTTCAGCTCCAAGCCAATCGCTTTGGACCACTCTTACTGGAATGCTTTTAGCTTTCTTCTGCTTTTGTATCTGTTCACGTTCTCTCTTGTCCTAGAATGCTCTTTCTTTTCTATATAATTGAATCTATGACAATATATTTGGTGTGGTGAATCAATACAAAGTATATTTTTAGTCTCTCTTGTTAAATCACATGGTATCAGAGATTTAAAAAGACCTTAATAGGTGCTATCATGGCTGAAGCTTACGATACTTATTCTTTTCCTTTTAATGTTTATATTTCAAGTTCTATAACGATTTAGTTAAGTGATAGTAATTTTCTTTTTTGGAAAACTCAATTTGAGTCTCTCCTTGAAAGCCAAAAGCTTCTTGGTTTTGTCACTGGAGAAACACCACCTCCACCAGCCACCATTCACGCCACTGTCGGCCTCATTGTCACAGAAGTCAACAATCCTGATCATGAAGCTTGGATTTGCACTGGTCATCTCATCAAATCATGGATCTTTGGTACTCTCACGGAGGAAGTTTTTGGGTATGCTCATGGTCTTGCTACCTCTCACGATGTATGAGAAGAATCGATGAAAATCTTTACCTATATTAATGGTTTAGGTAGAGAATACGATCCTATCTCTACGTTGATACAAAGTTCGATGTCTCATTTTCCTCGTCCAACATTCAGTGATGTTGTAGCTGATGTGGGAAGGTTTGATACTCGGCTTCAGTCCTATGAAGCTACCGACGATGTTACTCCTTTTTCAGCCTTTCAAGCTCAATCATATGATTATGGTTCTTCTCGAGGACGTGGTGGCTATAACAGGTCTGGAACAGGGATCACAGTGGTTTCTCTACTCGTGGTCGATGTTTCTCTCAGCAAGTTAATCCCTCTTGTTGGAAGAAATCTCAATCATCTGATTACAGCAACACCTCTTGACTTGTGTGTCAAATATGTGGCCGTGTTGGTTAATCAGATCTTAAGTGTTGGAATAGGTTTGATATGGCCTATCAGAGTAATGATCGTAGAGGTCGTGAATGGCTTCCCGATTTAGGTGCCTCTGTTTACATTACGTCAAGATTTACTCCTCTATCCAATCCACAACCATATTCTGGGTCAGAGACTGTAATGGCTGCTGATGGGAATCAGCTTCCTATTACTCATGTTGGGTTTACCACTCTCACCACATTTACAGGTAGTATCCCACTCAATGATGTGCTCGTGTGTCCTTCCTTGCAGAAAGTTCTTTTATATGTCTGAAAATTATGTGAAGACTACCTTTGTGGGGTATATTTTGATGTTAACTATGTTCATATAATTGACTTGGTTACTCATAAGGTGGTGACACAAGGACCATGTCGTAATGGTCTATACGTGTTGCAGAATTTGGAGTTTATAACTTTCTTTTCAAATCGACAAGCTGGTGCAAGTGACATGGTGTAGCATCAACGTCTTGGTCATGCAGACTTTCAGATACTGCAACACTTAAAGAACGTCAAGGCTATTTATATTAATAAAAACAACATTTCTTCCATTTGCGAACCTTGGGAAATGGGAAAGAGCTCTCAGCTATCTTTTTCTTATTCTGAATCTAATACCACAGAACCCTTAGATCAAATACATTGTGATCTATGAGGTCCTTACCCCAGTGTATCCGTTCAAGGTTTCAAATACTATATGGTTTTTGTCAATCATTTCTCTCGATATTCTTGGGTGTTTCCTCTCAAATAAGATTTATTTGGTATGTTTGTGGCATTTCAAAGACAAGTAGAAAATCAGTTTGGTAAAAAGATTAAAGTATTTCAAAGTGATGGAGGAGGCAAATTCATGAGCACTCATTTTCGAAATCATCTCAGGGATCATGGTATTTCACATATATTATCATGTCCTTCAACTTCGCAACAAAACGTAAACATCAACATCTTAAACAACTTGGTCTTGCTATTTTTTCTAGAGTAAACTTCTTTTGAAAGACACCCATTGAATAATAGTTCAAAATGTTTCTCTTATTGCCTTGTTAGATTTGATTCAATTCATCAAGCAAGAAGTTGGACTTAAGAGTTGATTGAATTCCTCTTAATCAATCAAAGTAGGTCTCAAGGGAATTCACACCCTCTTGAATGAGCTACACATTAATCTAGGTCTAAAGAGATTAAAACCTCTTGATTGAGCTAGAACCTAGTTCTTACGCTGCGCCAGTTGAGAAGACTTAAATCTTAAACCTAATAAAAAAGAAATATGAATAACGAAACTTAAGCCTTCAGTGTTATGGCTCTCTTAAAGTTCGGGGTTTATAATTTTGAACGGTTAGGTTGGTTGGCTTCGTGGTTCGTTAAGTGTTGCAAATTTTGTGGTCTATTTAAGTATTTTTGACCACCTCTAGCAGCAGTTTCTAAACCAAGTTTCTTAAAAAATATATAAATATAATAATGTTAAAGTGAAATGAAAAAATAAGAAGTGGTTCTAAAAGTTTTTTTAAAAAAACCGATCGTAACAAATTAAAATTTTTTTTGTGCCATGTGTTAGTTTTCTATTAGCCAACTTTTTTTTAAAATTTAAATCAAATAAATAAATTATATATATAATATTAATTTTTATAGATAAGAGATCTCCTCTACCGATGGAGATGCTCTTAGGTTTCCAAACAACTTTCATGTTTTGTCAGTTTAATTTTTGATGTGACACTTCTTAATTTTTGTTGTTTAATATTCTCACCCTTTTACCTATAATTATTTTTATTCAATGTGTTTGTGGTTCTATCCAATTTAATATTTTGGTGATCCTCCTAAATTTCTGTTTGGTCTTGACTGATTTAGGCTCACTCTTTGTTTGTAAGGTAAAAATATGATTGAGATGTTATCATGGTGATCCTCCTAAATTTAGAGGTATCATTGTAGGCATTCTCAAATCATTGTTTCGTCGCGAGCGTTGACTGGATGGGCCTCCTCTAGATTGTGGAGCAGTGTACAAATAGGTATCGACAAAATTAGGAGGCGTTTCTTTTACTACTAACTTTTATTTCTTTTTCCTTTTACAGGGCTAGACATGGCTTTGGGCATCCAATGTTTGAGGAAATTTTGGGCAGATAGATTTTGATTGGATATCCGATATATGAAATGAAATTGGTGGGGAAAGGAAAAAGTCATAAATGGATGCGTTCTAAGTTGTTTTCTTAGGTCCATCCCAAAGAAGTAAGGCGAGAGGCTAAGTTGGGCCAGGCTTGTTTTGCCCTAAGTCTGCAGACACCTCACAACAACAACATATTAACTAACACACTAGCAGACTTGCGTCATATTATACATATTTTCGACGATGTTTTTTAGATTCTAACATCTTTGCCCCTCATCAGGAAAATGAACATTATATCGCACTCAAAGAAGTTTCGGACTGTGTCAATTTCCGTTCGTACCAATATACTCACTTTCAAGAAGAAATCGAGAAGCAGGATCAGGCGATGCTATATTCTTGTTTGATGCAACCGATTTTGAGTCTGTTTTCCTCTCTAGTTTTGTTGGTGAAGAAGAAAGATGGGCTGTGGAGATTTTGTACTAACTATAAAGCTCTCAATTATATCACAGTGAAGGGCATATTCCTAATCCCAACCCTACACAATATGCTCGATGAGCACTACGACGCAACAAATATTCACTAAGCTTGACCTCACTAGGGTTATAACCAGGTTTGAGTTTATCCTCCTGATTTCCATAAGGTCGCCTTTTGAACACCCAACGGTCATTACAAATATTTGGTTATGCCCTTCTGGTAATGTAAGCTCTCTCAACCTTCCAATCTTTAATGATTTTTTTTACTAGAACATTTATGCAATTTCATCTTGGTCTTTTTTTACGACATCTTATTGTATAATCGATCATGGGAGGATCACTTGGATCATGTTCGAATTTCTATGACATCTTGAAAGAGCAGAGCTTGTTCCTTAAGAGGAAGAATGTGAATTTGGCAAAAAAGAGTTGGAGTATTTAGGTCACGTTATTTGTGGAGATGGGTCACAGTTGATTAAGAGAACATTAAAACAATGCTCAACTGGCCTCAACCTACTACGGTAACAGTACTCGAGGTTTTCTGAGCCTAACTGTTATTACAAAAAATTTGTGAAGGATTATGGTGTCATAACTACACCACTAACGAATCTACTCAAAAGAGGGAAGTTTAAGTGGACCTGAGGCCGAGATAGTATTTATATTACAATACCGAGTTATACTCTTTCTATATTGTACAAATTTGCTTTCCTTGTATGAAGATAGCTTAAAGAACAAACCCTTGTATAAAGAAAGCTTTTGGAACCTAAAATCAATACAAAAAACTTCTATACTCTTATTGTTTTCTAACATGCTATCATAATCCTAGGGTTTCTCTAAAGTGGCAGCTAAGATCTACATGTATTTCAGATTCACCGTTTTTTTATATACAATTTTACAAAAAAAATGGCGGCAACTCCTCCTGAAACAATTATGGTTCAATGCCGGACTATCTCTCCTTACGATTTGATGGCTAGTGACAATCTCGGATGTATCATTTCACAACCGTTACTCTGTGGTTTGAACTATGATGAGTGGTTAGCTAATCTAAGGTTAGCGTTGAAGGCAAGGAAAAGATTCGGGTTTGTTGATAGTACTATAACACAACCTGCAGCAGACTCACCTGATCTAGAAGACTGGTGTACCAGTAAAGCTTTGTTTATCTCCTGTATAAAACTCACGATTGATTTTGGTGCGCGCTCTAATCTCTCTCACTGTGATGTTTGTTGCAAATGATCTTTGGCAGCACATACAGAAACAGTTTTCTGTGAAGAGTGGCCTAAAATACAGAGGATTAAAGCAGAGATTCCTACATCAAGGAAAAATGGATAGACAATTGAAAGCTATTATGGTCAGCTCAATAAACTCTGGACTACATTCATTAATTACAGACCTCCGACGAGTTACAAGTGTAGAGTGTGTACTTGCAATATCAATCTTGAATTGGAAACAGAACGTGAGGAAGATAAAGTCCACAAATTCTTAAGAGGACTGGACGATGTGTATGTCCCTACTCGCTCAACCTTACTCTCATGACCCTCACTTCCGTCTCTTGATGATACATTCAATACTTTGACGCAAGAAGAATCCAATGAGTTTTGACTGGGAGGGAAAACATATGCAGAACCATCCGACGAAATGAATTTTGGTGTACAAACTAAATACAAGTCACAACCTATGCCAAATGATCGTGACAGGAATGTTCTCTACTCTGCGTGTGGATGAACGGGTCACAAAACGGAGCTGTTTTTCGTCAGATAGGATATCCACACTGGTGCGGTGTTTACCCAAGATCAAAACCATTAACGAGTCGACTTGCGTCTACACCAACTCCCAAACGACATGGCAAATATGCAGTCTCTGTCAATGCAGTTTCAGCAGATCCAATGCATGTGACTCATTCGTTCTTACCTGCAGGAGAATCCAATGCTTTCAGTGGTCTTATGAATGTGCAATGGCAAACATTGGTTTCTCTCCTCAATGAACACAAACAAAGTCAGCTAGAGCATTTACTGGTACGTCTCTAACCCACTCTTGGATTTTCCATGCAGGTGCAACAAATTATATGATTGGTTCTTTAGCATCTCTTACGCATTCTAATGCTATGAATCCGGTTAAAATCAAGCTACATAATGGTCAATACACGGTTTTAAGCCAACATGGCACAACTAGATTAAGCTCAGGAATTAGTCTTGAAAACGTGTTATGTGTGGAGGGATTACACTGTCATTTGATATCTGTCTCACAGCTGACTAGGGATCATAAATATTTTTCCAGATATTTTATACATTTTGTACTATTCATGACCGCACAATGAGAATCCTTGAGGCGGGTGAGGAAAACAAGGGACTATATTTCTTTAGGAGCTTGGATGTAGCACATGCGTTAGTTACAAGAGTTGCACGTGAAGATTAGGCTTTGTGACATAAACACTTAGGCCCTCCACCGCTACAGCACTTGTGTATTGTTGGTTCGTTATGTTATGCTCACAACAAGACCCTAAAGGAGATAAGTTTGAGCAGAGAGGAAATCAATGTGTGTGTATCGGATATCCCTTTGGAAAAAAGGATGAAGAGTGTATGATATTGCCAAAAAAAGATTCTGGTATCATGTGATGTTCAATTTCTTGAACACATTTTTTATTTTAAGATTGTGAATTGGTAGTAACTACAGAGGCGACAACTCTATCTAACTCTCCACTAGTGATCCATGAAGAAGATCCACTCACTGTAACAAGAGCACAACAATAAGCGCCACCTGCAAAGATTAAAGATGATGTTACAGAGTTAAATGTTTCGTCTTCACCAACGACATCCTTATCTTCACCTCAGGTATATGATTTATCCCAACCTGCAGGAATACATTATCAACATTTCCTCGTGGCTATAATAGTAGATATGTTCCACAATCTTATAAACAAGCTATGGAAAATCCTTTCTTCCGTGAAGCCATGAAACATGGGATTGATGCTATAGAGGACACATGGACGTAGACAATTGAAACTCTACCTACAGGAAAGAAAGCACTAGGTTGTAAGTGGGTTTATTGCATCAAACACAAATCCGATGGTACAATGGAGAGACATAAAACTCGACTGGTGGTATTTGGCAATAAGCAGATTAAAGGTGAAGATTATACCTAAACCTTCGCTCCATTAGCAAAGGTGACTACAATTAGATGTTTTCTCGAGATAGTGATTTCACGTGTCTAGGAGGTGCATCAAATGGATGTGCACAATGCCTTCTTCCACGGTGACTTCAAGGAGGAAGTATATATGCGTTTACCACATGGTTTTCAATGCTCTGACAAGACCAAGCTATGTAGACTGCGGAAATCATTATACGGCTTATGTTAAGCTCCTAGGTGCTGGTTTAATAAACTAACCACTGTACTACTAGAGTATAGATTCAACCAAAGTGTGCCAGATTACTCTCTGTTTGGTTATGATTGGCATGGAGTGCAATTACATGTTTTAGGCTATGTGGACGATTTGATAATTACTGGTAGTTCTCCTCAGGTATTGCACACTTCAAATCATATCTCTGTGAATGCTTTAAGATGAAAGATCTCGGTCACTTACGGTATTTCTTGTGTCTTGAAGTATTGCAAAACATTAAGGGAATTTATATGTAAACGCAAGTACAGTCTCGACATTATTACTGAAAGCGGACTCCTTGGTGCCAAACTTTCATTGTTTCCTTTGGATTAAAATCACAAACTAGCATTCTCCAAGAGTGAAATACTTGCTGAACCAACAAAGTACAGGTGGTTAGTAGACAGATTAATCTACTTGGCAGTAACCAGACCTGAACTTTCATATGCTATACATGTTCTTTCCCAATTTATGCAGTCACTAAGAGAGGATCATTGGGTGTTGCATAAAGAGCGGTACGATATCTAAAGTGGAAACTAGGACAAGGCATACTCTTACATGTCGAACAACCACTCGTGTTACAAGTTTAGAGTGATTCTGGTTGTGTTGGTTATCCATTAACATGACGGTCTTTGACAGCATGGTTCATACAACTTGGTGTTTCTCTAGTCTCTTGGAAAATTGAAAATAATGGTCTCTCGTTCACCTGTTGCAGCTGAATACAAGGCTATGCCTGACACAGTACATGAACTCTTATGGCTGCACAATCTTTTGCTCTGTTTTCACGTCAGATTTGAGTATCCAATGATGCTTAGTTGTGACAGTCTTTCAGCAATTCATCTAAGTACAAATCAAGTTTTCTACGAAAGGACTAAACATGTCGAAACAGATTGTCATTTCATTAGAGATAAGATTCAAAGGGGTGTAATTGCTATACAACATGTCTCAACAAGGAACTACTAGCAGACATACTTATTAAGGCCTTAGGCAAGCGTGAGTTTTTTGCTTTCTTGCTCAAGCTGGGAGTTCTTGATCTTCACTCTCCACCTTGAAGAGGGTATTATGATACCTTGTTATACTCTTTCTATATTTTACATATTTACTTTCTTTATATGAAGATAGTTTAGAGAACAAACCCTTGTTTAAAGAACTGTCTTGAAACTTAAAATGAATACAGAAAACTTCTATAAACTTGTTGTTTTATGACAATTCAAAGCACTAAAGACGGCTAATGAAAACAATAATTACTCTTGTTATGCCAGATTTCAATACATCATTTGTTATACAACATATGTCATTTATGAGTCGTTCTTTGGGCATTGTTAAGCCCAATGGGTCAAAATTTGTCAAAGAAATGCTGGAGATCGTGATTGCAATCCGTCAATGGCATCCATATTTGTTCGGACAAAGATTCATGATACAACCATACCAAAAGAGTTTATGTATCTTTTTGGAGCAACATGTCCTCATGCTGGAACATTGATGTTCCTCATATTTTGCCGGTTTTGAGCTCATTATTACGGTTATATTTGGGAAATTCGTCTATGTTTTATTGAGATTTCAAGTCAAAAACGTTCAGAGTTGGAATCATGTTTGAAGGTGGACTTTGGAGAGGTTTGAACCATTTTCCGGCATTCTCCACGAAAGGAAGGACCGATCGATCAACCAAGGATCGATCGATCAATGATCTAACAAGGATTATGTGCACGATCTGAAGAACGACTTGGTTTTTGAGAAGATCGATTCAACATCCAAAGATCGATCGATCAACCAAGGATCGATCGATCGATGCCCTTCGCAGAAACCTAATTTCACTATTTTTCAGCTCTTGTTTTGAGCCCTATAAATACTCTTTTCCTATTTTATTTTGAGGGGGTCTCTTATCCGCTTTTTGGAGAGTCTAGAACAGCTTTTTTTGAGTTTGTAAGATAGGAAGAAGATCTCTTCATACTTGAGAAGAATTTTTGAATTCTCTTTCTCTTTGTTAATGCAATTTCAGTTTCAGTTCATCATGATTTGCTTTATTCATTGTTCTATGTCTGAGTGGATCTTAGATCAGATCTAGGGATTCTAGGATTTTAGAATTCACAGTTGGGAACAAATAGGACTGGTGAATAAATGGTTCTCCTTCTAATAATTGAGTTTAATGCATAGATTAGTCTGATCACCTAGTCGATGATTTTAGGTTGTTAACTTTCCAGAAGATTGTTAAGAACTAGAACTAGATTAGACGAGCAATTCCTTCACTACCAACGAGAATTGATGCTAGGTTAGGTTGTGGGTAGTTGAACCTAAACAATAAAGCATATTTGTAATTTGAAATCAACGAGAGCTAGGACCTTTGGGTTATTAATAGAGGGGTAGATTCAACGAGAGTTTGTTTACCTTTATTTATGTTCAAGCCGAGAATAAGATCAGAGTAGTTCCTGAATAGTTTTCCTGACAAGAATTAACTCCCGTATGAATACCCGACATCCGATTGCTTTAGTTATTTGATTACATTTACGTTAAAGTTGTTAGAATTCACTTCCCTTATTTGATTGATATAGCTTGCGATTTAATAGAAGTTGAGAGTGTAACTTGGTTCTCTGAGGAATTCGACCCCTAAGTACTATTACGTTTGATGTGCACTTGTAATATGATAATGCTGAGGAATTCCCCCAGACTTAGTTTCTTGCTTGTCCTCAAGCAAAGAAAGAAAGACTGTAGGAAGATCAAATCTCACCAGACAAACGACTCTCTCGAGATCCTGCACATCAAGTCCAAAGTGATCACAAGAATATGACTTATCAAAATCGAGACCACCTTGTACTTCCCCAGACTTAGCAACATAACAATCTCGTGTCACAACTCAAAACAAACAATCAAGTTCCCCATTATGACTTCCTAATAAATCTAAGTGTCGTCTCATTCGAGGGAATATCGATCAAGAGGCAAAAAGTTCCTACTTCTACTCTCTAGACTACCTTCAATCTGTGATCACGTATAGACCATATCCATCTAACACAACAATTGTTGATTTATCACATCATTGTGATACTCCTTGTTTACAATCTATATCAGTTCAACATATCGTAGGTGGAATGAGTTGCATACACTTGAAAAAACAAGCTGCAACTGCTCCAGGTTAGCGTTACGCGCGGCGTAATGGGCTTCTGTGCTATCACAATCATGTGATTATTCCTCCACACTCTACCTTGGTTCAAAAGTTGTTGCAAGAATATCACAATACATTGATGGGCAGTCACTCTTGTATTCATTGTACCTTTAAAAGATTGTCTCATTTGTTTTACTGCCATCTATGCACAAGACTGCAAAAAATTTTCTTACGAGTTATGACGCGTACCAAAGAGCCAAGTGTGGGAGTTTATCAATGGCTGGCCTTCGACAATCTCTGATGTACAAGCTTAAATATGGGAAGATGTCTCAATGGACTTTGTTTACTGTATTCCCAACTCGAAAACACACACCATGATTATGGTTGTAGCCGAACGTTTGCCAAACTCATCAATATATGACAAGGTATGTTGCTTCCAATATTATTGATTTTGTTGTTAAGCTTCATGTGGTCCCTCGTTTAATCGTCCGTGATCGTGACCCATTTTCATAAGCGGGTTTTGGAAAGAGCTTTGGTATCTTCCAGGTAACAAATTTATGTATGTCATCGGCTTACCATCCATAAACTGACGAGTATACTAAGGTGGTTAATAGAATTATGAAGCAGTTGGTTTTGTTGTTTCATAGCTGATCGACCAAAGCAGTAGAGTTACATGCTTATGTGGGTGGTATAACACAACATTTGATTCATCTGCGGGTATGTATCCTTTCAAAACAACATTTGGTTGAGATCCTCATCCACTTCTAGGTTATGAAGTGTTGGGAAACAATCACATAAAGGAACATCGGAATAGAGTTTCCCACACTTGTATGAACCTGTGAAGAGAATATATTCAAGCAAGACTAGCAACCACACAAAACATAAACTAAATGAGACAAGCAATTTAAACGTGGAAAACCTTCTCGATGTGAGAAGAAAAAACCACGGGACCGTAGTCCACTCAAAAATCCACTATCACCAATTTATTTAGTTACAACCACATCTTCCCTATTCCAAATAAGAAATACAGAGACTAAGACTACAAAGAACAATCTCTAATGCAACAAACTTTAGCAAGAGAGCAATACAAGAACATAGAAATATGTAGTCAAGAACAACTCTAGATTTACTAGGATTTCTGCCACCAAATTAGATCTCCACCACAGAAATCCTAGAAAAATGAGTCAACAATACATCTTCCAAATCTCAGCGCAATCAGAAAACATCTCACCGTTGGATTTGCCAAACACCAAGACAACACCTACAGAAATTTTGGAAATCGCCACAGAGCGGACAGCAACGCTAAAACCAATATATTTGATAAACCAGCCATTGAAACCAGAATTCCACCTTAGGATCTGAAAAACATGAGCTATATCTGGTCTTTTACAAACCATGGCATACATCAAGGTACCAACTGCATTAGCATATGGAACCCTCGCCATATATTATTTCTCTGAGTTTGTACTTGAACTTTGTTGACAGCTTAATCTAAAGTGAGTAGCAAGAGGACTGCTAACATCTTTAGACTTACCCATCTGAGACCTTTGAAGTACCTTCTCAATGTACTTTTCATGCGATAAGTGAATCAGTCTCTCACCTCTATCTCGAACAATTCTTATACCAAGAATTTGTTTCGCTGGACCCATATCTATCATGGCAAGGGACTTGCTAGGCTGATTCTTTAGCTCCTGAATCCTGCTCATGTTCTACTAACAATCAACATATCATCAACATATAGTAACAAGACGATAAAATCATCTTCACCAAACTTTTGCACAAATACGCAATGATCAGAAGTTGTCTTCATATATCCATGCTCCCCCATAACTGACTCAAACTTCTTATACCATTGTCTTGGTGCATGTTTCAAACCATTAAGACTTTTCTTCAAGCGACATACCAAATTCTCTTTCCCTTTTTTCACAAAGCCTTCCGGTTGTACCATGCAAATCTCTTCCTCCAAATCACCATGAAGGAAAGCCGTCTTTACACCCATTTTCTCAACCTCTAGATCAAGACTCGCTGCCAATCCAAGTACAACCCGAATTGATGACATCTTCACAAAAGGAGAAAATATCTCATCATAATCAACTCCTTTCTTTTGGCTGAATCCTATTACAACCAACCTAGTCTTGAATCGGGGATGCAAATTGTTCTCATCTTGCTTAGTCCTATATACCCACTTATTAAGCAACACCTTTTTACCCTTTGGAAACATTACTAACTCAAGTGTATCATTCTCCTTAAAAGAATCAATTTCCTCATCGCACCACACCATTTATCCTTGTAATCATCTTCTATAGCTTCATCAAAACTTTTAGGTTCACTCCCATCAGTAAGTAAAACATACTCACTAGTATCATACCTTATCGACGATCTTCGATATCTCTCAGATCTTCTAACCTTAGGTTGGTTCTCGGTAGTTGGTGTCTCACAATGATCACCAATAACCTCATTATCATGTACAAGAGAATATGCACTAGGTGTATCAACATGAACATCACCTTCAACATGACTGTGGACCGATGCATAAGGAACAACCTTTGAATCAATCAGACCCTCATCTCTCCGAGCTGGTTTTTGGGACTTATCAATGTCCTTAATCGTGTAATCTTCCATGAACACGACATCTCTGCTCTGAGTGAGCTTCTTCTTAATGTGATCATAAAACTTGTATCCAAACTCATCCTCCTAACCATAACCAATGAACACACATTGTCACGACTTCATCTCAACCTTACACTTCTCATATTGGGAATATACACAAATGCCTTGCATCCAAAGACCTTCAAATGACCATAAGAAACACCCTTACCGGTTCAAACCCTCTCTGGAACGTCACCTTCCAACGGAGCACTCGGTGATCGATTTAGCACGTGAACTACCATGCTCAAAGCCTCAACCCAGAAAGTCATTGCCAAACCTAACTGTAAAATCAAACTTCTAACTCTCTCTATAATCGTTATGTTCATGATCCCTACAAAAGACATCAAATGGTCCAGACTACTCTCCTCCATTATCATTGCGGATACAGTTCAACTTCTTTCCCATTTTCCTCTCACTAAGGCCACAAAATGTTGAAGTATCCCAAAACTTGATATTTGGTCTTCATAGTGAAACCCACAACTTCCTAGAATGCTTATCAATGAACATGACAAAATATGATGCACCACCAAGAGATTTTGTCTTCATTTGACCACACACATCTGAATGTACCAAATCAAGTATCTCAAATTTTCTAGAAGGTGTAGAAGACTTGAACAAGACCCTATGTTGTTTACCTGCTAACAAATGTGCACACTTCTTCAAGTGTCTACTATATATTTTTTGGAATAGACTCCTTCTTAGACAACACATTCACTCTCCTTTCACTCATGTGACCGAGTCTTTTATGCCACAACTCCATGACATCATCATTATCCACTACATTTATCATGTCCTTGCATCCAATAAAAAGATGAAGACTTAACTCCTCGAGCTTCAACCATAGAACCAAGTGAAAGCTTCCATTTACCACCACCGAATAAACTATAGAAACCCTCATCATCAAGTCTCCATGTAGATATCAAGTTTAATCGAACATTTGGGACATGCTTAACACCTTTAAGCACAAGTCTAGTACCAAAAATTGTTTCCAAGCAAATTTTACCAATGCCAACAACCTTAGACATACCAATATTTCTCATTTTCACATAGCCATAACTACCTGAAGTATAAGTAGAAAAAAATCCCTCTATGATATAGCATGAGTAGTAGCTCTACTATCAACTACCCAACTAGTGCCTTCATTTGCAACGTTAATGGCATTATTCTCAAGAAGAATCAGAAACCCATCTTCCGTGACATACACCAGATTTTCAGCATCTTCTTGAGTTTTCCCTTGCTTTGTTGTCCGTTTTCATTTTCCAACAAGCTTTCTTCAAGCGCCCCTTTTTATGAATAATGACACTCAATACTCACAAATCTATTAGACTTGTTTTTGCTCCTACTATTTTCTCTCTTGGACTCTCTATATAAATTTCTCCCCCTCGACTAAGTAACAAAAACATCTAAACGCAAGGAACTAGTATTTGACTGTCTTATAGTCTCCTCATTCAAGGCATTGGTCTTTAACACACCCATCAAAATAGCACCTTCTAATGCTGAGTTACAAAGAGACATTATGAATACCTCCCAAGAATCTGGTAATATACCAAGAAGCCACAAACCGTGAATCTCATCTTTAAACTTGATACCCATGTCAGATAGCTTATTGAGCAATCCCTGAAACTCATTCAAGTGATCCGTCATCGGTGTTCCCTCCTTGTACCTTAACTCGATCAACTTCTTAGTCATGTACATCTTGTTATTCCCAGTCTTTCGAGCATATAATTGCTCCAACTTCAACCACAAGAGCGAGCATTAGTCTCATTTTCAATATGATGCAACCCATTATCATCTACCCACTGCCTTATCAAACCACACACTTGGCAATGCAGCAACTTCCAGTCATCCTCCTTTTTATCATCAGGTTTCGTCTCTTGAAAAACTGGTAGATGAAATCCCTTGACACAAAGAAGATCTTCCATCTTGCCTTTATATAGATGATAATTAGCACCATTTAAGCTAATCATTGTGCACATATTCTCCATCCTTCACACAAGAAAACTAATAAGTCAAAGTTTTCAAATATAAAGCTCTCAACCCAACAAGCTTTGATATCACTCTGTTGGGAAACAAGCACACAAAGGCGCAGCGGAATAGAGTTTCCCACACTTGTATGAACATGTGAAGAGAATATATTCAAGCAAAAATAGCAACCACTCAAAACAGAAAGTAAATGAGGCAAGCAATTTTAACTTGGAAAACCTTCTCGATGTGAGAAGGAAAAACCACGGGACCATAGTCCACTATAAATCCAATATCACCAATGTATTTGAGTTACAACCACGTCTTCCCTGTCCAAAGAACATATATAGAGACTAAGGCTACAAAGAGCAATATCTAATGCAACAAACTTCAGCAAGAAAGTAATACGAGAGCCTAGATATATGCAGTCAAGAACGACTCTAGATTTACTAGGATTTCGGCCACTAAATTAGATCTCCACCGTGAAAATCCTAGATAAACGAGCCAAAAACACCTCTCTTAAATTTCAGTCCAGTCAGAAAAAATCTCACCGTTGGACTTCCGAAACACCAAGACAACACCTGTAGAAATCTGGAAATCGCCAGAAAGCAAACATTCATGCTAAAAACCAATATCTGACAAACCAGCCATTGAAAGCATAATTCTAGCTTAGGATCTGAAGACCATTGAGGCACAAAGATTCCCACAAAATTTTACCCAGATCAAAACACGTTTGAAAGTTCAAACACTGCCTTGAAACAGACCCGATGAAACATACTCTTCACCTCTTCTTTTTCTTAGTTTGTTCTCTCTTTCAACTTCATTCAACTTAGAGTGATTTTATATGTGTACACTCCAATACAGTCCCATAAAAATTAACACAATAAAGGCCCAAGTTTAGTTCTTATAACCAAACCCAAGGTTTAGTCAATAGCAGGATCACCAACATGAAGCTGGCACAACAACCATTGGCGAGCTAGACGAACAACTGCTTGACTGTGACAAGCATACTCTCAAAGCTCTTTTACATACAAATAATCGAATGAAGCAAGTTGCTAATAACAAGCGCATAGAATTTGCGTTTGAAGTCAGTGATTGGGTCTACTTACGATTGCAACCACATAGAAAAAACATAATCTTTCTTCGTACATCAAGAAAGCTATAAACCAAATACTCTGGGCCATTTAGATTGAAGCACGCACCGAGAGTACTCGTCTTCACTCTATTTTTCACGTCTCATTGTTTAAGAAGCGTGTTGGTTCTCATAAACTAACAACTGGTACTTTTCCTCTACTATGTTCCTCCGGATTTCACCAATAGAACATGAAACTGTTCTTTAACGTCGTGAGGTAACAATTTATGGCAGGCGAACTGTCAAAAATCTGGTTCAATGGCAACATTTACCTGTCACATAAGCTATATGGGAGGATATGAGGCAATTGATGGAGAGTTTTCCGACATCGAACCGTGAGGAAAATGTTATTCTCTACAAAGAGAGTAATGATGCATGTTGGACCGAGTGAATAAACTCGTAGAACATCGAACCGGAATCGCATACCAAACTGCAAGTACATGTGACTGATTTGACATTTCAATTACCTATATGCTTTAATATTTGTTTCGGTTGTAACGAAGAGAAGTGGTTTTCTCACGTTTTCCTTTATTCGTGTTTTATAGGAGTCACTAATTCTACTTCTATTTCAGTTTTTGTTTTATTGTATTTTACTATTTAAGAAATGAGAAGAGACAAAAAAGGAAGTCTTAATTTACAATTTTAAATAAATATTTACTATTATTTTCAGTAAACTAATAATATTTTATTTTATTTTTTGTTTTTAACTAAAATTAGTAATAAAATTTAATAGTTTATTTTTAGAAAAAAATATGAATAATAAACTTGGTAGTAGCAAACTTTATTTTTTGATTTCTTGACAAATCCAAATTTCAAAACTATAACATGTAAACTATTTATTTTACAATAATAAATTTATATTAATTCATAAAACTTCAACAAATTAAATAATGACATGTGTCCATTTTTAGAATCTTTTACCAAGAATCCATAATCTTTTAGGTGAGAAATTTATCCAAAAATATCACAACAAATTTAATATTTTTTATTTTATATTATTTTATTACTGTGATACTCAATATAATACTTACATGATATTTCAATGAAAATGCTCTTAATAATAAAAAAAGGTTCTTGTGTTCTTATTCTTTGACAAGAAATCACTCCTATTATTTCGTTTTGGTATAGTTGGCTGTATCCTAGTTTTGCTTTTATTGGTATGTATCCCTCGTAACTTTTCTTTGATGCAGTCCCATCCGTTATAGAAGAAGCCACCTTTCTTTAAATCTTTAGGTTGTCTTTTTTTATTAATTTTTTTATTGTGTTAATTGATTGTAGAAAGAATTGCTCAAATTGAGTAAAACTATACTATAATTACCAAAACAGTTTTTGTCCAAAAAAAAAGAAAGCATCAAAGGTGTAATTACGATTACACCCTTGAAACAAAAACTGTTTTCTTCTTCTATTTTCTTCTTCTTCTCTCGTTAATTTCACAAAAGAAAAAAGAAAGAAACGTATATTGTAAACCGTCGTCGTTAACCTCTCTTTCTTTTCTTTTTCGTCTAACTCAACGTGTTTTTCGTTGTTTTTCATACTCGTTGTCTTCTTCTTCTTCTTGTTCTTCGTACTCGTCGTCTTCATTTTCGTGTTGTTTATTTATCAAAGGTAAGTTTCTTCTTTTCTTCTTCCTCTTCTCCTCTTCTTCTTTTTCTTCTTTTTCGTGAGGGCATTTGGGTTTAAGGTTTACGTAGACATTGGGTTTGTCGATTTCGCGACATTTGGGTTTGTCGATTTCGCGACATTTGGGTTTTTTGGTCTTAATCTTCTTCTTCTGTGTTTGTCAAGTAGAGTTCTTCCCCGGTCTGAGCCAATGAAATATAGTTCGTAATTAGTTGTGAGGGTAAGGGTGAAGTAGAGATACACTTAATGTAGTAGAGATATGTTTAGTGTAGTAGAGTTAATGTGACGTTTGATAGAGTTAGGTCGTAGTGGGGTATAGTACGATTCTGTGTAGTAGAGTTAGTCTGATGTTTGGTAGAGTTAGATTGTCGTGTGGTAGAGTTGGCTTGTAGTGTGGTAGAGTTAGGTTGTAGTGTGATAGAGTTGAATTTCGTGTAGTAGAGTTAGTCTGATGTTTGGTAGAATAACATTATAATATGGTAGAGTTGGCTTGTAGTGCGGTAGAGTTGGCTTGTAGTGTGGTAGAGTTAGGTTGTAGTGTGGGGTAGAGTTGGATTCTGTGTAATAGAGTTAGTCTGACATTTGGTAGAGTTAGATTGTAGTGTGGTAGAGTTGGCTTTAAGTGTGGTAGAGTTAGGTTGTAGTGTGGGGTATAGTTGGATTCCGTATAATAGAGTTAGTCTGACGTTTGATAGAGTTAGATTGTAGTGTGGTAGAATTGGCTTTAAGTGTGGTAGAGTTAGGTTGTAATGTGGTAGATTTGGCTTGTAGTGTGTTAGAGTTGGCTTGTAGTGTGGTAGAGTTAGTTTGAAGTTTGGTAGAGTTAGATTGTTGTGTGGTAGAGTTGGCTTTTTCTGTGGTATAGTTGGATTAGAGTTAGTCTGACGTTTGGTAGAGTTAGAATGTAGTGTGGTAGAGTTGGCTTGCATGTAGAATGAAGTGTAATAGAGTTAGTCTGACGTTTGGTAGAATTGAGTTTCGTATGTAGAGTTTATTTACCTGTAATGGATATGAGTTTTTTAATGTTTATCGTTTGTTTTCATCTTTAGATATGGCAGACAAGAAGTACCCGAAGAAGGTTCTCACACACGGTCTACCGGTGATGAAGAATTGAAGCATCAACCATTTCTGCAATCTTAAAAACATCAGTATTATGATCAAGGGTATTGGTGAGGATGCATACGTAGACATGAAGGAGAACACTTGCGTAGGCATTTTTCTGAAGCTAGCAGAGTCCGACTACACCTTTATAGGGGGGCATATACAGTACATGTTGATGAATCAACTAGTGATTAAGAAGAAGTATGAGATGTGGTTGTTGTTTGGGTCTTGGCCTACGAGGTTTTTTCTACACGAGTTCGCGGAAATCACACAGCTTAATTGTGATAACTTCGAGAAGGCTTCTAATATGGCGGATGAAGCCCACATAGAGCTTTGGGAAGATATTTGTTTAGGGGTTGGTGAAGGCCCTAAATGGGTAGAGTTGAAAGACCTCTTGGGAGATGTAGAGGGTGGTCTTTCTAGAAGAGGAAGATGGTGGGCTTGCTAGTGGTTTTGAATGGTGGGCTTGCCATACAAATAGTAGGCTCCCTTTTAGTGTTGCGAAGTTGGTTGCAGATTTTGAGATGTTCGAGAGGCATCCATGGGGAAGATTGGTGTTTCTAGAACTGATCAAATCGATCAAAATTGCAGCGTACAAAAAGGCCAGTAATTACACTCTACACGGGTTTATGCACGCACTTCTGATTTGGGCATTTGAGTTCATCCCCATACTGGCTGAAATATTTGGGGAGCAAAGAGAAGGTGACGTCTCCATTCTACAATGAAGACCAATCAAAAAACAAACCATTGAACCCGAGGACATGGTGAAGTTGGAGCAAGGAAGCAATGGAAAGGTAAATTGCTTTCGCAATAGAGTTGGTTTAGGTGATTGCTAGAGTTCATTTATGTATAGTAGAGTTCATTTCTGCTACTAGTAAAGTTCATTTACGTATAGTAGAGTTCATTTCCGCTACTAGTAAAGTTCATTTACGTATAGTAGAGTTCACTTTCAAGTACAGTGGAGATGATTTCAAGTATAATAGAGTTCATTTACGTGTAGTAGTGTTCATCTATGTGTAGTAGAGTTCATTTACGTTTAGTAGAGTTATTTTGACAGTTAAGTGGAGGTAATTTATGTGTGGTAGAGTTCATTTGTGTTTAGTAAATTGCATCTTCTCGTCTACCAGGTATGTTTTAAGCAGCTGACTACACAGCCTCTGAAGATAATGCCTCTATGGCCAGACGATATTGCAGATCCCAAAGTGGACACTATGCTTGGAGACATACTTGCCTCCAATCTAGATGAATCCGCCTGGGACATAAGTAATAAGAGGAAGTCAGATGCTTATGTCAAGGAGAGGATGAGCAAGCGTAGTGCTAGTTCAAAAGAGGAGGTGAAGAAAGGGAAAGAGAAAAAAAAACATAAGGAAGAAGAGAACAAACACAAGAAAGAAGAGAAGAGACAGAAGAAGAAAGAGATGGATGACTCCACTACCTTGAAGGATGTGGTGAGAATCGTTAAAAAGAAAAAGCGGAGGGCAGAGGAGGTGAGTGCATTGCTTGACACTCTTAGAGATATGACCAGGGCCTTCGAAGGGATGAGACACGATCTGGACGTGTTTGTTGAACGTATATTGAGGAGAGTAGGCATGAAACCAGGGCAGAGACCACAATGCTTATTGAGCAAGTGATTAGGCTGGAGCGTAACACTTCAGACAATACAACCATGCTTGAGAGGATTCTTAGGCTGGAGGAGACCAGGGCGCAAACACAAGTTTATAACCTGAAAAACTTTAGCTCTATTTCAATAATTAACACTTAATTTCGCTTTGATCTAGCAAATCACCCTTTATTGTATTCTATTTGTTTTATACTAGACTGGTTTTAGGTTTATATTGCGTATAAGTATAAGTTATTTTCTGATTTTATATTGTGTTTGTCAAAGTTGTGGACTTAGATTTCGGAGATATCATGTCATTTTTCGGCTTATTCTCCCAAACCGCTAGTATTATTATTTTGTAAGTTTTAATATATGTGTTTTAGATTTAAAAAAGAGAGTGAAGTTTTAGCTTTCTAAAACGCTTTGTAAGAAAAAATAATTTGGGTATACCGTAAAAAGCAGTCATTCATTTAGGTGGATAGTTGTATATATTGTACATATTTTATGACCACATTAAACCTATGTCTATAATCAAAAACTTTAATAAGCAAAATTTAGAGCATATCAAATAGAAATTTTATTATAAAAATCTCTCAAACAAAATTTAATATAATCCTTACATGTAATAAAACTGTAATACTAATATATTTGTATATTTTATAATAATAAATATAAATTTTTATTTTTATAGAATTTGGTAAAATTGTTCTTAATATTTTCTATATAATATTATTAGTTCATTTTAAATTAAACTAGACTATAAAGCGCAATTTGATTGTTTTGATTGGTTTTATAAACCGTGTTCATTTGTCTTGTTAGATCCGTGTTGATATTTTGAAATACTTTTTCGATATATTGGTTTAAAAGGTCCAAAACCCGAACATAAATTAATTTGAATTAGACTAACCAAACCCGAGAAAATATCCAAATTGATCTTAAATACATTTACCCAAAAAACATAATTGAATTTGAAACTGAATCATCCAAATTGATCTTAAATACATTTACCCAAAAAACAAAATTGAATTTGAAACCGAATCAAATCAAGAACCAAATTTTAGGTTTTAAGCTTTTTCTATAATTTGTTTTTAAAATTTTTGAATTTTAAATTAAAATATATGTATCGAACTCGATGTATACCGAACCAAACTATATTAAAAAGAACCAGTATATCGAATAAGAGGAAACAAACCCATAAAATATTAAAAATGCGTCTTATATCTATGTACCGAAAAAAGTGAAACCAAATACAAAACTAAACTGGATCAAAAACTAAATTTACACTTGATATATTTTTTTTTCAATTTATTTTTTTTGTGAATTTTTTCTATTAAAATTTTATTAGTTTTGAGTTTTTATACTAAAGTTTATAACAAAATTAACTTTAGACCTATTTGAAAGGTGGTTATTAACAATAAGTTAATTTTATCCAATAATTTATAGAATGTTTAAAATGAAAATGTCTCTTACTTTAATATAAAATTTTTTATTGTAATAAATTTTTAATAGAAAATATTGTAATAAAATAAAATTATAGTTACATTATATTATTTACTTTCTTTAAGATGGTGTATGAAGAATATTTATAATAATCTTTGACCACATATAATAAATAATAACTAAAATTTTATAGATTATTAAAAATGATTAAAAAAATATCTTCGAACAGATTCAATTTTAGTTTTGTTGATTAATAAATTGCCATTAACATTGTAATTACATTTATTTAATAATAATTCTTTTTTAATATAAAATTCTTATTTTAACGTTTTATTTTATTTTAAGAGAACTCTAATTATCACTTAAATTTTAAAATAAT
>JAKUCM010001352.1:0-35390 GCA_023374145.1 Lepidium sativum | reverse complement strand
AAGGCCTATGATTGGTGCTACTAAGTACTAACGCCGCTGGCTAACACATTGACTCTTCTCAAAGTCTCAATCTATGGCCCTTTATGGTACCTTGCAGTTGTCTCAAAGTCTGGGTTTTTGCAGACACCAAAGGTGCTACAATCCAGAAAATGTAGGTTTCTTCTATTTTAGCCCTACATTCCTTTTCTTTAACTCATTATTTCCCTTCATCTTTCGAAATACGTGCTTATTCGTAGAGTTCCATGAGAAGGAGGCTGCATATATCAAAGGGTCCTCTCTCATTAGGTGTTACGGTAATATTTCAAAAAATATATACTCAATTTATTCAAGGTAGTTTGCTGTTATTTAGTAACATATTACTATTCTGTGTACAGTTGAGGCAACATAATTTTAGGAATACATTACTCTCGGATTACCTTCAAAGGCAAATTTATTCAGTACCATGCAGAACCACCACTATTAGGTGTCATTCCTTTTCTGCAGGAGGCAAGGCAAATGAACCTGCTGTTAAAGCTGTCTCTGTGGTGCTAACAAAGTAAGACTTCTTGTTGCCTATCATATGCTTACCACCTTGGAAAATTTTATTGTGGAACTGAAGGATTGCATAGTAATCTCTAGACATATGACTCACAATAAATGAATTTATTATATTCAAAGAAATTGTGGAAGTATCTTAGCACTGATGTAGACATGTATTGCCATTGCCATAGTTTTCCTTAGGAAAGATTACTTTTTAGGTAGGGAAATGTGTGGGGATGCACTTATGTCTGTGGTAATTAGTTTGTTCTTTTATTTTCTTTCTATAAATATCTGCACTCCGTGGCTTCCAGGTCACAGAGTTTGATACAACAATTCCCTATTGTATATAAGTTGGTTCCAGCCGCTGCTCTTCTTGTTTTCACCTTGTGGGGTTTAGTGCGTGTTGTTCGGCAAGGAAGAAACCTACTACTCAATGTAGGTGCAGTCTCGAGTTCATATGCGCTACTTTTTTGCATAATGCTTTCGTTTCTGCGCTGCCTCAGTTCAAATTATGTGGAGGTTTTTGTACACAGTATTCTGAATCTTTACCTCTTAAAACATTGTAGAAGAATGATACTGGATGGAAAAAGAGTGGTACATATCATGTTATGACTTCGTATGTTCAACCCCCTGCTACTATGGTTAGCAGCTTTATTCATCTGCAGGTATATCTATTAAAGAGTTCTATGGGACTCCCTGAGGTTCATTGTTGAGACATTTTGCTGATAGCTTCATCTGAAGCGCTTTGTTGAGACAATTGTTAGATAGTTGATTTTGGTGGCTGTTCCTTATATAGGGCATTAGATCCGGTTGTCCTTCCTACAGAAGCTAGCAAAATTGTGAAGGATCGACTTTTAAATTTTGTGAGGTCATTGTCAACAGTACTTGCATTTGCTTACTGCATATCAAGGTAAGCCTGCTGTCTTTATATATATATAACATGTCGCTCATCTTTTGTGTCTGTATGTTAGTGATTTCTTTTACTTGAAAATTATTATGTGGTCATCTCATGACTTCTGATTCTGGTGAAATGTTCCCATGCAGTCTTATCCAACAAACACAGAAGCTCTTCTCAGAAACGAGTGACCCCAGCGATACAAGGAATGTACGTAAAGTAACACTCACAAAAAAACTGCTTTGCTTAGTCTAGTTAACATATCTAAACTATCTAAGCTTTTTGTTACTGCAAGCAAAATAAAAAATCTCTATGGGTAAAATAATTAATTTCTCTATTTGTTTTACTAATTTGGCTCTGGAATAAAACAGATGGGATTTCAATTTGCTGGGAAAGCAGTATATTCTGCTGTATGGGTTGCTGCTGTTTCACTTTTCATGGAATTGCTGGGTTTCTCTACACAAAAATGGATCACTGCTGGAGGTCTTGGGACAGTGTTGATTACTCTTGCTGGCCGAGAGGTGAAGCCTGACTCTCATTTTAATTGCTGGGATATTCAGAATATTCACCGTTGGCTTCAAACGCTTTCCCCCCTCCTCTTAAGCCAAGGATACTTGATGATACTGAGTTTTCTTGTTCCAGATTCTGACAAACTTTCTTTCAAGTGTTATGATTCACGCAACCCGGCCATTTGTTCCGAATGAGTGGATTCAAACAAAGATAGAAGGTTATGAAGTTTCTGGTACTGTGGAGGTTAGTATTATAGTCTTTAAGCTAATTAGATATTATGTTTTTTAATCTCCCTTCTGTGCACGTCATTGCTAGGCCTGAACATTTCCTTAAGATTTGCTAGTTAACTTCCTGAAATTTTTTGTTGCAATTTATTTACAGCATGTTGGGTGGTGGTCACCAACAATCATAAGAGGTGAAGACCGCGAGGCAATCCACATCCCAAACCATAAGTTCACAGTCAATGTTGTGAGAAATCTTACTCAGAAAACTCATTGGCGTATCAAAACTCACCTAGCAATCAGTCACTTAGATGTCAGCAAAATTAGTGTGCGTTTTCTGTTTACCATATGGTCGTGAACTCGTTATACAAGTGAAGTTCTGATTATGTATGCTGATCCTGGTTTGAACTTCCCCAAACAGAATATTGTAGCTGACATGAGGAAAGTATTAGCCAAGAATCCTCAAGTTGAGCAGCAGAGGTTACATAGAAGGATATTCTTGGAGAATGTCAATCCAGAAAATCAGGCCCTTGTGGTTAGACTTCAATGCATATCTTTTCTTTTTCATCTATCTAAGTTTAGATATTTTCAGGAAACATTGGACTGTCTATTTCTTACATGCGATTCTCGTTACCCAGATACTGATCTCTTGCTTTGTGAAGACGTCTCATTACGAAGAATATCTGTGTGTTAAGGTAAAATTTAAGTCTTTTATCTTACCTTCAATCCAAGGTTAACAGGAACCATTGACTTTATTACTTCCGTTTTCTTGTATTGGTGTAACAGGAAGCTATATTGTTGGACCTTTTAAGAGTCATAAGCCACCACCGAGCTCGTCTAGCTACGCCAATTCGTACAATCCGTAGGATGTACACAGATGCTGATGTGGAAAACACACCATTTGGGGAATCGATGTATGGACCTGGAGGTGTTGCTTCTCGGCGTCCATTGATGCTAATTGAACCCGCATACAAAATTAATGGAGAAGACAAATCGAAATCTCAGAACCGCACATCAAAACCAACCATAGAGCAAAACAAGGGTTTGAGTCCAAAGTCCAAAGAAATGTCTTCTCCTGACCCAAAGACGAATGTGAAAGTTGGAGAATCGCCAGTTTCTGATACCAACAAAGTACCTGATGAAACAGGTGCAAAGCCAGGAACCAAACCGGTGACGGCCTCGGAAGATACAGAAACATCAGGAGTTGAGAAACCAAAGGCGAAGAGAAGTAGTAGCACAGCAAAGTCAGCAAAGACGGATACACAAAATGAAACAGATAATTCAACAGCATCAGTGTCTAGATCAGCTTTGGAAGAGAATATAGTACTAGGTGTTGCATTAGAAGGCTCAAAAAGAACACTTCCAATAGAAGAAGAGACATATTGTTCTTCCACAGAAACAGATAGTAAAGAACTCACTGGTGCTCGCAGATCTGGTGGAAATGGACCATTAGTGGCTGATAAAGAGCAGAAAGATACCCAATGTCGACCAAACTCAGGTGCTTCAAGTGAGCAGTGAGATGCATTCAATGAGTTCGATGGTTTTTTAGCGTTACTCATGATCTGTAATATACGATTGAATCAGTGTTTGCCTCCCCACAATTGTGAAAGTTGTGATAATATTATAAATTAAAATTCAATTCAGGGGTAGTATCCCGTAAGTACGATGGAATTTCTAAAGTTATAGACATCCGAGAATGACGGCTAGAAGTGGCTCACCTGCCCCTCTCTCTCTTCTTTTCTTTTTTAAATAAACGATTCTCTCTTCCAATCTCTCCGCCATAAAAGCTACAGTTGTTTTACTTCTTCCTCTGCGTATTTGAAGAATCTTTCTCGCTTTGTTCCTATTCGATGCCGGGATTTCTCTCCGTCGTCCGGCGCGTCTATCTCACTCTCTACAATTGGATTGTCTTTGCTGGATGGCAAGTCAAACTTGACTCTTTTTTTCTCTTCTTCTAATGATTGATGAATAGTGGAGTCTCTTTTCTCTCCGACTAATTTTAGTATTTGGTCACATTTTGGGGATTTAGGGCTCAGGTCTTATACTTTACGGTAAAGACGTTGGGAGAAACAGGTCATGAAAATGTCTATGACGCCGTTGACAAACCTCTCCAGCTAGCTCAGACTGCCGCCGTTCTCGAGGTCCGTTTCCCCTGTATTTTAGATTTTTTCGGGTTACCAATGAATACGAATTGTTTTCAACTGGTTTTCTTTTCCTGATTCAAATCTGGATTTTTTGGAAAATTTTCCGGGCCCGGAGCAGATTCTTCATGGATTAGTAGGTGAGTGATCTGATCCATCGCATCAATTTGGAACTTCCTCTACACCAATGTAAGATCGTTGTCTGATTAGCGTTCTGTTTTGCCTCTAAACTCCATTAGGTTTGGTCAGATCTCCTGTTTCTGCAACTCTACCACAAATCGGTTCAAGGTTATTTCTGACGTGGGGAATCCTATACAGTTTTCCAGAGGTTGATTATAAAACTTACAGGCATTACGAGTTCATGGCTCGTCTTCTTCTTGTGATCGTTTGAATTTTGTTCCATTATGATTTTGTAGGTTCGATCTCACTTTCTGGTTACGTCACTGGTAATAAGTTGGTCCATCACAGAGGTTAGTAAATTTGTACTCTTTTGACTTTTTATGGTATAACAGTACTTTAAATCCTCTCACATGGCTTGTTCAAGTACAGACCGAGATTCGCTGTTCTTACGTTTAGCTGTAACGATATGACTTATGTATATTTGAGATTATCCCTTGAAAACAAGCTATCTAATCTTTGATTCCACATTGGTTCAAGTCTTATCGTAGTCGATTCCTTTTAGGTAGGGTGGGTCACGGATCAATTAAGATTTCCGGATCCGGGTTTATTATCTGATTCGTTTAATTATACATATCCGGATCCGATTTGTTGATTCACATGTAACAAAAATTGGTTTAAAATATATATATATATATATATATATATATATATATATATATATATATATATATATATTTATATATACAGTAGGTTATAAAATATAAATATGTTTCTAAAATATAATAATTTGTTATCTTTCTAAAATATAAATATGTAGATTCCCTATATAGTATTAAAAATTTTACGAAAATTATTTTAAAATAACAAATATGTTGTTGACAGACAAGTATTATAAAAATAAAAATAAATTTATAGTCCATGCTAAAATATTATTAAAAAGTAGAAACAAATTTTTATGTTGAAATTCAACACTTAAAAATATAGTTCATGATTCAAAATGGGACTATTATAGATCTAGGCATTTTGTGTTTGATAACTTCGAAAAATAGAATTTTGGAGAAGTAATTACAAATTTAGGCATTATTTGGGTTTTAACTTAAATAATATCATATTTCTATACAAATTATAAACCTTAATCTCGACTAAGCCCAAGTGTTGAATATATAGTTTTTTATGATTTTAGTTTGTAAATGTTTTTTAATACCTAAATTTGTAAGCATTTATTAATAAATATTCTTTCATCCCTGTTAATTTTCCCAGCTCAACTTTTAGGATCATGTGCCACAATGAATAACTGTTTCTGAGGGATTAGAAATTTGCCTGATTTTGCAGATTATCCGCTACTCCTTCTTTGGCTTTAAGGAAGCTCTAGGATTTGCACCTTCATGGCACTTGTGGCTCAGGTATGCTTGCATGTGCAATATAATACACATTGGAAAATAGATTAATCTAAAAAACTGATCTCATCTATTTAATCTCGTTAATGTGTTCAGATACAGCAGCTTCTTATTACTATACCCCACCGGTATCACCAGTGAAGTTGGTCTTATCTACCTTGCCTTACCACACATCAAGGTAACACAACACTCATGAGTAGACAGGAACTGTGAAAACCAGTTCCTCACACTCTACTAGACAGGAGTACTGTAAAATCCTCCATATATAGAATTAATTTTGATGTCATGTTTAAAGTTTTCGGATTTTCAGTTCCTGTGGAATCAGGGGAGAGTGTATATATGGTTGATTCCTGAATGGTCCATTTGCCTTCTTTTTTGTTTCTGCAGACATCGGAGATGTACAGCGTTAGGATGCCTAACACACTGAACTTCTCATTCGACTTCTTCTATGCAACGATACTTATCCTTGCAATCTATGTCCCAGGCACAAAACGCAGTCGACCTTTCTACATATCTGCTCGATTTTGATCTGCGACTAACTTTATCTTTCTATATTGCAGGTAGTCCACACATGTATAGGTACATGCTTGGTCAGCGAAAGAGAGCTCTCTCCAAATCCAAGAGGGAATAGAAGCTTTAGACAATGTGCTTTCTCCTCTTATCTGCTTCTGTCGTGTACTTCTCTTATGCTAAGCTGTGACCCTATCAATTGTAGTGTGGTTTCTAAATTAACTTTAATATTATTGCTTCGTTCTCATTGTTGATACTTAGTAGCATTTGACACCAACAATTCTGAAAATATGGTAACCAATACATATCTATTTAAATTATGTTTGGTTTTGGTTCGATTCTGATTTCAAATAGGTAAAACTGATTTAGATCCGAAATAACATTGGTGCAGTTCTGAATGATTAAATATAAATACTCCAAAAAAGTAAAATTTGTAGCCAAAAATAACCGAAATATTTGTAAGTTAATTAGTTTTGGTTCTTGTTTGGTTTCATTTTGTTCTTAGTTAGATTCGAATTGAACTGAGAACCAAAGTTACCTAAATACTGGTCTTGTTCGAAATATGGTTCGGTATTTCGGATTGGGTTTTGCCCAGTGCTACATTTGACCAATCTGTTGACAAAGGTTTGTCTTTTGCCTTTTGTGTTGTCAAACTTTCTTTTATCAACACTCTGTTTATGGGTTCACTCTTCTGTTTGTAAGCAAGAAAATGAACAAAGCACACATCAAATTAATGAGTTCACGTTTCCGTTGTGGAAACGCTACGTCTCGCCGAGATTAGTTCGGAATTCACTAGAATATAGAAGCATACAGCCCAACAACAAAACCGAAGCCCATATTTATCTTCATGTAATTAGGTTTCAAATAAGGTAGTCACATATATATATATATATATATATATATATATATATCTTCTTATGAGAGAACATTCGATGTAACTTTGAGGGTTGCCACTTTGTGCAACTCTCCTTCTTCTTATTATATGATATCGATCCAAATCTCTTTTGATCTTGGTGTTCTTATATTGATCTTTCTCTCTTTAGTTTCTTTGTTTAATAAAGCTCTCTAATGAGCTATCTCAATTTCCAGCTTTTATATTTGCCTTTATAAGCTCATTGAGCATAGACCAATCTCTGTCTTGAGAATGTTAACATGGTATCAGAGGTTTAGTCGGTTCATGGGATTCATCTCACCAACTTCTTGCCTCTAGTCTCTAGAACAATGTCGTTTGATAGATGGAGCTGGTTGGTTGGTTTAGATTTAGGTATGGAATTTATGAAGCTAAAATGGTATAGGAATGATTTGGGTTTGGTAAAGGATGTTTAAGTTTCTGTTTTTCATGGAACTTATGAAAAGTGCACACAAGGTGTTTGTTAGAATGCCACAAGGAAAAACAGAATGTTTAGATGCAAATTGTGGAAGACTAATAGATGAGAAGCAGACATCAAATGAGGTTTAAGTAGTTGTGGGAGATGAATTCTTCATGTCATGAGACATATTAGAGAGTTAAGTGGGTAAGAAAACCAAAATCTCTAGTGGGGCAACAAGGTCACAAATACCGCTGAGGGAGGTTGACTAAACTCTCCAAGTCAAAAGAACCTCTGAGTGAGCCATGCGATAATCTCCAAGTATAGACCAGAATTGATTTCACACTAATGTTTGTTCTCCATGGTGAATCGAGTCATCTACCTACATCACAATGATTTCGCTTCAAGCTATTTTCTCTTTCTCAAGCCAACAACATTGCGGTTTCAAACTTGCTATCATGTTTACATCCGACGCTAAGTTTGCGGGGGAGTATAGAAGCATACAGCCAAACAACAAAACCAAAGCCCATATTTATCTCCATGTATTTAGGTTTCAAGTAAGGTAGTCATATATGAGAGAACATTCGATATAACTTTGAGGGTTACCACTTTGTGCAACTCTCCTTCTTCTTATTATATGATATCAATCCAAATCTCTTTTGATTTTGTGTTCTTATATTGATCTTTCTCTCTTTAGTTTCTTTTCTTAATAAAGCTCTCTAACGAGCTATCTCAATTTCCAGCTTTTCTATTTGCCTTTATAAGCTCATTGAGCATAGACCAATCTCTGTCTTGAGAATGTTAACATAGAAGACTTGGTTACACAAACCCTTACATACACTTGTATCTCTTTTTCTCTCTGCTTACTTTCTTACATACAACTACTACTTACTCAAGAGATTTAATCCCTATATACTCTTATACAAGACAAAAGACATTCATAATATCCCTCTGCAGTTCTCTGAACCTGCAACAACTTTGACCTTCTGCTGCAGCTAGAGAAGACTAAGAGACACTAAAGGAGCTGAGGTTAATTACTCCTCTAACCTTCCTTGCATGGTAAACAATCATGTGATCTCCACATGACTCAAAACCTTCTTCAACACTTAGGCATATTCAACAAAACCCCACATTGCCTCATTGTTAATGTACTGTTTTTCTTCTTCTATACTTTGCTTGATTCCATCTTAGATTCCTGATCCTCTGATAAGACACTTGAAACCCTGAACTTCTTCAATGCACTCAGGAATTTCAAAACTGGTAGGACTTTGGTGAAGATATTTGGTGGATTGTGAATTGTAGATATATTTGTAACTTTCACCTCTTCTTCTGCTATCATGTCTCTGATAAAGTGGTGCTTTGTTGCGATGTGCTTAGTCCTCTCATGATGAACTGAGTTCTTGGACAGATCAATCGCACTTTGAGAATCACAAAACACCTCCACTGCGTCTTGTTTGAACCCCAACTCATTCATAAAACGCTTCAGCCATATGGCTTCTTTTGTTGCTTCTGTTAGGGCCATGTATTCAGCCTCTGTTGTAGACAGAGCCACAACGTCCTGTAACCTTGACTTCCAACTAACCACATTACCTCCAACTGTAAATGTGTAGCCAGTAATTGATCTTCTGCGATCTAAATCAGCAGCATAATCTGAATCAGAGTGCCCTTTCACAATGAACTTTCCATCTTTCTTGAACATCAGCCTGGTGTTTATTGTCCCTTTGATGTACCGGAGAACCCATTTCACAACTAGCCAATGCTCCTTTAGTGGCTTGCTCATGAACCTGCTTATAACACCCACGGGATAAGCAAGATCAAGCCTTGTTCCAATCATAGAATACATGATACTTCCCACAACATTAGCGTAAGGAACAAATTTCATCACATTAGCTTGTTCCCTTAACTCATGATCCTTTGCAGCTCTCAGTTTAAAATGTGCTCCCAACGTGGTGAGAATAGACTTGCACTCATCCATTTTAAACGTTTTGAGAACTTTCTGCAGATAACTTTCTTGGGATAACTCTAGGAGATTAGCTTCTCCGTCCCTTGTTATCTCCATCCCTAAGATCTTCTTTGCATCTCCCAAATCCTTCATCTCAAACTCAAAATTTTACCTTTCCTTCAGCTCCTTGATTGTGTCTTTATCCTTGGACATAATTAACATATAATCCACATAAAGAAGTAGATATGTCATGAGCTCTGTTTTTGTACCTTTAAAGTACACACAGTTGTCATGTAAACTCTTTGAATACCCTGCAAATTTCATGAACGAATCAAACCTTTGATTCCACAACCTTGGTGACTACTTTAATTCATACAAGGATTTCCTTAGAAAATATGCCCCTCCTTCAACCTTATAACCCTCGGGTTGCTCCATATAAATCACTTTGTCCAAAGTTCCATGAAGGAATGCTGTTTTGACATCAAGCTGTTCCAACTCGTAGTCAAAACAAGCAACTGAAGACAACATCAACTTGATGGAAACATGTTTGACCACCGGTGAAAATATTTCCTCAAAATCGATTCCTTCCTTTTGTGAGTATCCCTTGGCTACTAACCTTGCTTTGAATCTTGGCTTCTCAAGCCCCAGAATTCCTGATTTCCTCTTATACACCCACTTGCAGCCAATAACTCTTAACATCATTTGGTCTTGTAGTCACGTCCCAAGTATGATTTTTCATATGAGAATCCATCTCCTCATCCATGCCTTTTATCCACAGCTCGCTTTCTGGATCTTCAAGAGCCTCCATCTTCTGCCATGTTATATGCAAAACCTGAGTCACCATACACATCAAACCATCTTGGCTGTTTGATGTTTCTCCTTGTTCTGTCTCGAGCCGGCTGATAATCTATTAAGTTTTGCAGCATGCTTCCACTTTTTGATTTTGAATCAGATCCCTGTTATGTCTCTTCCACCTGAGTGTTTCCAACATCAACAGTACTCTATATAGGCCCACTTTGAACACAAACCCTTTTTTTTCCAATCTGTACCAGCGGACCTGTTATTGGGACTGTTTCATTCTGTTGTGATGCTTCTGGTTCATTACCCTGTTTCTGAACTTCTTTAAACATCACCTCTTCCTTGAAGACCACATCCTTACTGACCACACACTTCTTGTCATCTAACAGCCAGACCCTGTACCATTTTACACCTGATGGGTATCCAAGAAACACACCCTTCTTTGCTCTTGGATTCAACTTTCCTTGGACATACACAATGCAACCAAAACTCTTCAATGTGATGTAGTTTGGTAAACTTCCTGTCCACAACTCCTCAGGTATCTGAAACTCAATTGCAGAGGCTAGTGACCTATTGATAACGTAGGCTGCAGTTGCTGCTGCCTCTGCCCAGAACCTTTTCTCCAAACCTGATTCACTCAACATGCTTCTGACCCTTTCGACTATTATTCTGTTCATTCGTTATGCAACACCATTCTGCTGAGGCGTGTATGCACATGTCCTGTGTCTAACAACTTCCTCTTGCTTGCAGAAACCTTCAAACTCTTGATTGGAGAACTCCATACCGTTTTCAGTTCTTAGTGTCTTCACCTTCCTGTCTGATTGATTCTCAACCATCTTCTTCCACTCAACGAATGTTTTGAATGCTTCATCCTTTTTCTTTAGGAAGTAAATCCACACTTTCCTAGTGTAATCATCAATAAAGGTTACAAAGTATTGACAATTTCCCAGAGAATTTGTGACTGAAGGTGACCCCCAAAGATCTGAATATATGTACTCAAGCTTCTGTTTTGTCACATGTTTGGCTGAACCAAAACTAACTCTCTTTGTTTTTCCATACACACAATCTTCACAAAACTCTACACCTATCATCTTCTCAGCTTGGAAACAACCTTTCTTAGCCAACACCTCCATTCCACTTCGACTAAGATGACACAACCTGCTGTGCCAAAGCTTACTCTCATCCTTTTCACTTGCTATGAAGTTTTCTTCTCCTATCAACACAGTTCCCTACAATATATATAGAGTGTTTGTTCTTTTACCTTTCATCAATGTATTGCAGCCTCTGTTAACCTTAAGGATCACATCCTTTGACTGAAACCAGCACCCTGAATCCTCTAGCGTTCCCATAGAGATCAGATTCTTGGACATTTGAGGAACATATCTGACGTTGGTAAGCAACACTGTGGTGTGATTATCATTCTTGATTCTTATGTTTCCAACTCCTTGTACTTTTGAGTGTGTTTCATTAGCCATCCTCACTCTTCCAGTCCTTGTTTCATCCAGATAAATGAACCATTCTTTCTTTGGAGTCATGTAAAATGAGCACCCTATATCCATAACCCACTGGTCCTCGATCCGATCTCTTTCACTGCTCAACACCTCTGAGACTGTGAATGCTCCTACATCACGAGCCTGTTCTGCTGTACTTGAAGACTCACCGCCTTCTGTAAGGTTATTCTCCTTCTTGTTTCTTTCCTTCCACACGTAGTACTGCTTCTTGTAATGTCCCTCTTTGCCACAAATCCAACAAACTTTCTTGTCTTTGGATTTTGTTCTGCCTTGGCTCTTGTTTCTTCTCACACTCTTATCTCTTCTCTGAGATCTGCCTCTCTCTTGAACAAACAGACCTTCTAAGCTGCTTCCGACTTGTTTACCATTAGCACCCAGCTCCAGTATCTTAGATTTGATTGCTCCTGTTATTTCTTCAAGAGCAAGAGTGGTTTTACAGTACTTTAAAGTCTCCTTGAGCTGATCAAAAGGTTTAGGTAGAGACATGAGTAACACAATAGCTTGATCCTCGTCTGGATCTGAGACTTTAACGTTTTCTAAGTCTGATATCAGCTTGAAGAAGTCATTAACATTCTCATCTATCGACATACTCTCCAACATCTTGTAACCATAAAGTATTTTCTTCAAGTATATGAGATTTAGGAGTGACTTAGTCATGAGCAACTGATCTAAAACCTTGATCATACCTGCATCCGTCTTTTCTTTTATGATTTTCCTCAAAACATTGTTACCCACGCTCAGAATGATAGTAGATCTGACCTTTGCTCGCTTCTCTCTGAGATTTCTACCTTCTGGTTGCGTTGTTGCAGGTATACCCTGAGGTGTGGCTTTACTTTGAGGCTTAGTGTAACACTCGCGTTCCGTGGACCCTTCAGGTGATTCCGGATGGGTTCGAAGGACAAAGGAAGTTGTGTGGGAAAATAAGGGAAAGATGGGGGTTTTTGGTCAGACAAGGCCAAGTGCCATTCAGACAAGGCCATGTGCCATTTGGACAAGGCCATAAGCAATTCGGACAAGGCCGCATGAAATTCGGACAAGGCCACGTGAAATTCGGACCAGGCCGTGTGAAGTTCGGACCAGGTCGCGTGAAATTCGGACAAGGTAGTGGGAAATTCAGATAAGTCCATGAAATTTAGACAAGGGAGTGATAGTGTCCGAACGGGTAGTGAATTCGGACAGGGAGTGAGGTGTTCGGACAGGAAGTGAAGTGTTCGGACAAGAAGTGAAGTGTTCGGATAGGGAAGTTGAGTGTCCGAACTGAGGGAGTGATAGTGGAAAGTGGTTGGGCCGTTCATGGGTTGGTCCCGAGACATAAGTGTCCTTTGGGTTGGACTTGATCCAATCCAGGTGGGCTCGAATTTGGCCCATCCTAGGCGGATTAAGGTTAGGGTTTCTCACCCAAAACCCTATAAATAGGGCTAAAAACTACCGCAACCCGAAATTATCACGAAAATCTCTAAGGAAGATCGAAACTCATTGCAAAAGAACTCTAAGACCGATTTTTGTCGAATCGAGCAAGGGAAAGAACGGATCGAGAGCGATCAGGACCAGATCCGAGTAACCTGTTTGGCAATCGCATCAAGAGGTGTCAGAAAAGGCTAAGGCAAAGGTGAGTTTTCGGGACTGTTGAGGTGATTCTAGGTTCGTTTTGGGCAATAGTGGGATTAAGTCATAAAAAGGTTAGGATTGCGTGATTGATTGGATGAAATATGACTGTTTTCCGTTCATGATGGTTGTTTTGGCTGATCCGGGTGAATCCGGGTAGCCGAGGCAGCAGATCTGATCGAACTCTCAGCATGAATATGCTGGACTCTGGGCATGAATAATGTTATTCTCTGACTTGATTGTGTTATTGCTTAATACGTTTCTGGTTTGACCTAGTGGGACGGAATGACCGACTCACTAAGCAAATTCGTTTGCTTACTCAATCTGCGTGATTATAGGTGATTTACCCTAGGACCGTGAAAGTGGCTAAGTAGGAGCGAGACCGAGGCGAGAAGGAGGAAGGATGGAATAAGATTGGGATAAACTAGGTCTAGACACATTTAAATTCAAACATTCTTGCAAACTTGTTGTACTAGAACTTCTTGAGTTGGTTTATGCATACGTTTTGGGCTTATAAAACTGTCAAAAACCCGAAAACGACTAAGTAAAGAAAGAACCTAAAACTGACTAAGTATTTGGTCCGCCCAAGGCCAAACAATCGAATCCGGACGTAGGCATCTCGAGTTAGGGTGTCACACTTAGCCTCAACTGTCTGTGGGACTGAAGGTTCTTCTCCTGTGGATTGTTCTTCTTCTCCAAGTCCCTCTATCAGGCCCAACATCTCCATGTGTGCCAACAACTTCTCCTTCCAGAGAATATAGTCTCCTTCCCCATCAAAGCGTTCAACTTCAACTCTCCCTGAAGCCATGTGACTGAAAAACTGACAAAACTCACACCTTTACCAGCAAAGACTCCACCTTTCTTCAACCTTTAGCCTTGAAGCTTGCTCTGATACCAATTTGTTGACAAAGATCCTGTCTGGGTTCACTTTTCTGCTTGTAAGCAAGAAAATGAACAGAGCACACGACAAATTAACGAGTTCACGTTTCCGTTGTGGAAACGCTACGTCTCTCCGAGATTAGCTCGAAATCCACTAGAAGACTTGGTTACACAAACCCTTACACACACTTGTATCTCCTTTTCTCTTTGCTTACTTTCTTACATACAACTACTATTTACTCAAGAGACTTAAGCCCTATATATTCTTATACAAGACAAAAGACATTCATAATATCCCAGGTTGATTACTCCTCTAACCTTCTTTGCATGGTAAACAATCATGTGATCCCCACATGAATCAAAACCTTCTACAACACTTAGGCATATTCAACACAATCAATAGGCGTAGAACAAAAATCTGCAAAATTAATTGGATGATACTGTCCAATCACACGATTGGGAAAATAAATGTATCCAGGAATGTCATGAGTAATAGTTCTGAACACAGAGAAGTCAACGTCGTTGGGTTAGTTAGAGGTATTAAAGACTTGTGATTGAACACGATAACATGTCGTGAAGTAACGTAGAGCACAAAATACTTGTGTCTCAAAAGGCTTGAGGAGGATCGTCCCCACGCTTCGTTTCTTAAATAAATTAAAATCTATTAAGGGGAAACTTTTTGAAACAGAATCGTATTGATTCCCATCTTAAGGACCTTCTTCTCTCTGCCTTTCATTTTTTTTGTTGTTTTTTTTGTATACCAAACCGAGAGTAAATCCGCAGTGACTAGCCAAAAAATTCAAAACTTCCATCTTAGAACTCAAATTCCAAACTTTTGAATACTTCCGCTTGGATTTTGGAGCTGCTGTTTCGATTTTTTGATGAAATGGCTGATCAGAGGAGTAAAACGAATAGGTGGAACTGGGAGGTGAGTGGGTTTGAACCGAGGAAGTCGTCTTCGAATGCGTCTTTTGAGGATTGTGGTCACCGTGCGACGGGACCTCTACTTCGGCGGAACTCGATTTCGACGCCTTCGCGTCCGCCTCACTCCGCCGTGCTCTCGAAGAAGGAAGCTCTTGCCTCTAAGGTTAACGGATTAAAGGAGAAAGTTAAGGTGAAATGTCAGTTCCTTTTTCACTTTACTTTAACTTCCTTTTCAGTCCACAGTAGTATCTTCTTGTATTTGCTTTGTTGAGCATTTCAGTGAATTTTATCTATTCTCCAAGAAATTTGAATTTTTTTATGTGTACACTGAGATTTTTGTGCTTAGCTTCGACTGTTTCGTTATTTACGATGTTGGCAAATTTTATAACTGATTTCTTTTCGTAATTGGCTTGGGTTTTGAGTTGAGTTTATTATAAGAAGAAAAAAGCTGATTTTATTTCACTAAGTATAAGCTCAGTCTGTAGAAGTTATGAGTGCTAGGCTGTGTAATATGGAGGTTTGGTGGAAGTTTAGTGTGTTGCTCTCTTTTTTTGAATGAAGACATTATCAAGAAAAAAGTGTCTTGGTTTAACAGCTTGCAAAAGAAGATTACTTGGAGTTGAGACAAGAAGCAACTGATCTGCAAGAGTATTCTAATGCAAAGCTTGAGAGGATTACACGTTATTTAGGTGTTCTGGCCGAGAAAAGTCGTAAATTGGGTAAGTTATGTGTTCCTACACAAGGTATTGAAGTCTGTGTCAGTTGTTCAAGCATAATAGAAAAACTGAGTCTTCACTATTGGAACCTTTATAAATGAAATCCATCTATAACTTCATGAACCCATTTATTTATATCTTTAGGTGGCTTTACATTATTTAATTACTTTTTTGGTGCAAATTTGGTAGTGTATTGTATTCATTTATCTACCTAAAGCCCACAGATCAATTTGCCCTTGAGACTGAGGCTAGGATATCTCCTCTTATCAATGAGAAGAAAAGACTGTTCAATGACTTGCTGACGGCCAAAAGTACCAATTTTACATAACCAATGTCTATTGGTCTTTTATATATCTATAATCTTGCTCTGAGTATGGTTTCCTGATGATTCTGCTAGTTCTCTGCACATAATAGATAATTTGGAATAATTCTATTTGTATTCAGGGAACATAAAGGTATTTTGTCGTGCAAGACCATTGTTTGAGGATGAGGGTCCCTCTATCATTGAATTCCCCGGGGAGAGCACCATATGTGTGAACACTACTGATGATACTCTGACCAACCCCAAGAAGGACTTTGAATTTGACCGAGTTTACGGACCTCATGTTGGACAAGGTAAGTACCATAGTTCATTGTAAATGTAGTCTCTCCTTATCTCCTGAGCAGTTTCTGGTTTCAATCTACAAAAGCTGCAAGCAGTGTGTCCGCTGTACTTATGCTGTATTTTTTTTTCAGCTGCGTTTTTCAGCAATGTCCAACCTTTTGTTCAATCTGCATTGGATGGATCAAATGTCTCCATATTTGCCTACGGACAAACGTATGCGGGGAAGACATACACCATGGTTGTCCTTCTATTCTTTTCCTCTGAAAGTATTCAATTAGGTCACATATTGTTGAGCACCTATATCAAAGGATTTGCTGCTACTGTTTAGTGTCTAGCTTTTCTTGTTCGCAGTGGATAAATATAGCATATGATATCAACGCAGTTACTTGACTTTTCAAGGGTGTGATCATTCTATTGCTCTTCTGCTTATTTCAATGTTTACTCTTCCTATATCTTTGCTTTCGAACTGAGCCCCAGGATAAGTTTGGGCTGGAGTTTTTACAATTGTAGATAGCAAATCAAAATGATTTTGTTAGTGTGATACATGCTTACTCTCATCCTGTGTCTAACATTTGATCTGAGGTGAATATTGTCTGTGTTGATTTATTAGGTATACATTATCACGTGCATGTTTATAGCGTTCATTCTACTTTCTGTTTTTCAGTGCTTTGTTATCTTCGCATGGTTCTCCATTAAATCAACTTTATTGAATGTTGTTTTACCAGGACGGTTTAAATCACGACCGTGGTTTATATTCTCGTTGTTTTGAGGAACTTTTCGACCTGGCCAATTCTGATTCAACATCTACATCTCGATTCAATTTCTCTGTTTCAGTGTTTGAGATCTATAATGAACAGGTTCTCCAGTTCTGTCTGAAGTACTAATACTTTTGGCTTACACTTCCTTTGCCAAGATGGTTCTGTAATGGATTCTGAAACTTCTAATTCAGCAATTTTAATTTTCAGATCAGAGATTTATTGTTGGACAATCAGAGCAACTTGCCGAAGATCAACATTGGTTTACACGACTCTGTTATAGAGCTCGCACAAGAAAAAGTTGATAATCCACTGGAGTTCTTAGGAGTCTTAAAATCTGGATTTCAGAATCGGGGCAATGATAAGTCAAAATACAATGTGACCCATTTGTATGTTTTATTTTGTCCCCTTTCTTGTTATGTGGAGATAATATTCTGCTAAGGTTCTCAAGTCACATGTCTTTTGTGAATGGCTTCTCTGTTGGTAGAATTGTCACAATACACATATACTATAGCAACACAATCACTGGAGAAAACATATATAGCAAGCTTTCTCTGGTTGACTTAGCTGGAAGTGAAGGTTTAACCATGGAAGATGATGGTGGAGACCACGTCACTGATATGCTGCATGTCATGAAGTCGATTTCAACGTATGTTAATATATAAGCTATATATGTCTTTATCATGAAAAGGAAAGACAAATTTTCCCTGTGTGGGCACCAATGCGTACCTAAATTTGTTCTTGTTAACTTTACTTACTGCATATATCTCTGGTTCTATAGGTTGGGAGATGTTTTATCTTCTTTGACGTCAGAAAAGGATCCAATTCCTTATGAGAATTCAATTCTTACAAGAATACTTGCAGATTCACTAGGTAAAAAAATAATTTTTCGTACTTGCATATTTCCATTTTCTTTCACTGAAATTTTTCATCGTATTTGGAAGCTCGTAGTAACTTAGGTGCAATATCCTGTAATGTGTAGGGGGAAGCTCCAAAGCATTGATGATCGTTAACATCTGTCCAAGTGCACAAAACTTGTCTGAGACAATATCATCTCTCAGTTTTGCTGCCAGAGCTAGAAATACAGTACCAAGCCTTGGAAATCGAGATACAATCAAGAAATGGAGAGATGTGGTAAGTGGAAGTGAAAAAGATAAACAATTAAGAAACGCGAATACAGACGTCAGATGGTTAAGTTTAGGATTGGACTTCATTGATCTGTTGGTTTTTCTTTCTCTATATTTTTAGTCTATCTCAAATTTCTAGAGAAAAGAACGTAATATAAAATTATTCTGAAAGCCTTTCCGTTTTCAAATTATTTGTATAGCTACAAAATTTTCATCATAGATAACCTTTTGTCTTGCAGGCAAGTGATGCTCAGAAGGAGCTGTTAGAGAAAGAGAGAGAAAATCAGAACTTGAAACAAGAGGTTGTGGGCTTAAGACAAGCACTTAAAGATGCCAATGACCAGTGTGTATTGCTCTATAGTGAAGTGCAGAGGGCGTGGAAAGTTTCGTTTTCATTGCAATCAGATTTAAAGGTTATACAGCTTCATCAGGTTTTTAGTCGGCTTTTCCAAAAAAATTCTTATTGCTCATTTTACATTTCCTATTTTATGCAGTCAGAGAACACTATGCTTGTAGACAAACATAAATTAGAGAAGGAGCAGAATTCTCAGTTAAGAAATCAAATAGCTCAACTTTTACAGTTGGACCAGGAACAGAAGCTGCAAATGGAGCAACAAGGTTTAGCCATTCAGAATCTCCAGGTTGGTGCTCTATGAGTATTAATGTATACTCTGAAGTTTAAGATTAACGCCACGGCAACTGATTTTGGATTTGTTGAGTTCTCTGCACATGATAGTCATATCATTCTCCTGTATCAAATATAATTTTGATGCAGGCAGAAATTATAGACTTGGAATCACAAGTAGATGAGGCCGTTAGATCCAACACAACAAGAACAGGAGATGCCTTGCAATCTCAGGACATAATTTCTTCAACACCAAAATTGGCTGACGGCATAGTTGAATCTTCGTCAGTTACCAAGAAACTTGAGGAAGAACTTAAAAAACGTGATGTACTGATTGAGGTTCGTGCCCTCTGGCTGAACCATATTATTAGCACTAGTTCATTTATCTAAATAGAACGATGTTTTTGCGCAGAGGTTGCATGAAGAAAACGAAAAGTTGTTCGACAGATTAACAGAAAAGTCGATGGCTGTTTCGACCCAGGTAGTTCTCTGCTCTTTTGCCATTATGTTACTTTAAGCATGATTGAATACTATGATGGTGCTCTCTCACAGTTGTGAAGAGAAAAATCAATTTTTACTCTATTCTTTATAAATTGCTAATGTATGTTGAACACTGTGCACCTGGCGATTTACTTGCCTCTAGCACTCAATTGCTGAAACGTTCTTATTCAATTTTTATTTTAGGTATCGAGTCCCTTATCAAATGCCTCGCGGAACATTCAACCTGCCAATGTTCAGAGGTGAGTCCATGATCAGTTTAGACAATTTAGTTTTGATTCTGTCTTCTATATTTTATTAATTTTGATTATCAACTAATATGTTATATTAATAGTAGGAGAGAAGCATTTTCGGAAGAAGCTGTTGCTTTACCATCTAGAGAAAACAAGAATGAAGGAGCAATTACGGTAGTAAAATCTGGATCTGATATAGTAAAAACCACTCCAGCTGGAGAATACTTGACAGCTGCACTGAACGACTTCGACCCTGAAGAGTATGAAGGTCTTGCTGCCATTGCTGATGGCGCAAACAAGTTACTAATGCTGGTAATTGGTTAATAGATATGTGATTAATACTGTGTCGGAAATCTCAGTGGTGTAGTTATGTGAAATGACACCATTATGCCTTTTATCATTAGTTGGAGAGTGAAATTTATGGACTGTGTATACCTCTAAACATTTGTCGCTGTTAAATTTGGGAAGTGTTTTTCCTCTTGTTGACTTGTAGGTTTTGGCAGCTGTTATCAAGGCGGGTGCTTCCAGAGAGCACGAAATCCTTGCTGAGATCAGAGATTCTGTCTTTTCATTTATCCGGAAAATGGAATCAAGAAGAGTAATGGACACCATGCTTGTTTCCCGAGTCAGGATATTATACATAAGGTCCTTACTGGTGCGGTCACCTGAGCTTCAGTCTATCAGGGTAAGCATAGGCATACGACTTGTAGCTGAATTTTTCCTTAGCTCTGGTCTTGGCTTATATTGTTATGCTAGTTCTCCAAGCAAGCTGAACATAATCCTCTTCATGTAGGTCTCTCTTGTCGAATGCTTTCTTCAGAAGCCTAGTACTGGTAGGAGTAAAAGTACTAGCAGAGCTAGCAGCCCAGGTAGATCTCCAGTTCGATATCTTGATACGCAGATCCATGGCTTTAAAGTAAATATAAAGCCAGAAAGGAAAAACAAATTGGCATCTGTGGTTTCAAGAATGCGTGGACTTGAACAGGTAGATAATTAACTTGAAAAAGCACTTGATTCTCAAAGATGCTAGATTATATGTTAACACATAGGGACACTTACGCTCTTGATTATAATCATCTAGGATACTGGGAGGCAGCAAGTTACTGGAGTTAAACTACGGGAGATGCAAAATGAAGCCAAAAGTTTTGCTATTGGGAACAAGTCCTTAGCTGCATTATTTGTCCACACTCCGGCTGGTGAACTGCAGCGACAGATTCGGTTATGGCTTGCTGAGAATTTTGAGTTTCTCTCTGTCACAGCCGATGATGTGTCAGGAGGAACCAATGGCCAACTAGAGCTTCTTTCCACGGCAATTATGGATGGTTGGATGTCTGGACTAGGTGCCGCGGTGCCACCTCACACAGATGCTCTCGGGCAGCTTTTATCCGAGTATGCAAAACGCGTATATACCTCTCAAATGCAGCACATGAAGGTATGTGATGTCACTGGTAAAAAAAATTCGAGTGGAGATGTCAATGGGTTTGAAACACGAGATCCCATTGAAAAGCTGATAATGTGGCTGGCTTAACACGGCCTACGTTGAGGTCTAAGGTTTTAGTCGGGATAAATTTGTTTGGAATTATGTCTTATATGTAATCGTGCTGTAGGATATTGCTGGTACCTTGGCGGCAGAAGAGGCAGAAGATGCTGGTCAAGTGGCTAAGCTTCGATCAGCTCTTGAGTCCGTTGACCACAAAAGGAGAAAGGTACACCACCACTCCGGAATATATATGATATACAGTTTTGTATCTCTGACTTTCGTTTGCTTTCTTTGTCAGATTTTACAACAAATGAGAAGTGATGCAGCTTTGGTTAACTTGGAGGAAGGAAGTTCTCCTATTCAAAACCCTTCTACCGCAGCTGAAGACTCAAGATTAGCGTCTCTTATTTCTCTGGATGGCATATTGAAGCAAGTCAAGGTATTTATCCATTAAAGACTCTACTGTATCATAGTTTATCTTGGTTATTGGTTAGACTGTGAGAGGAATAGTGGTCAATAACAATTTTTTGCATCATGCAGGACATTACAAGACAAGCTTCTGTCCATATTTTACGTAAAAGTAAGAAGAAAGCATTGCTTGAGGGCCTTGATGAACTCACTGAACGAATGCCTTCTCTTCTTGATATTGATCAACCATGCGCACAACGAGAAATTGCTACAGCACGGCAGTTGGTTGAGGTATTTTTAATTTTCATGTTCAATCATGTCCTCTAGAACCTACCATGGAGACGGAAATATTTCTGCTACATACAATGAAGAGATCTGTATCTGAATCTCGAACAAGGTAACTTATTTCTTGCTGATTGTATTGACCGCAGACAATTCCCGAACAAGAAGATGATAATCTTCTGGAGCAGTCACATCACCGGAGACCCTCATTAGAATCAATATCCTCAGCTGACATTGATGTGTCTCAGTGGAACGTTTTGCAATTTAACACAGGATCTTCATCCCCATTCATCATAAGATGTGGAGGTAACACCAACTCAGAGCTGGTGATCAAGGCTGATGCACGTGTTCAAGAGCCCAAAGGAGGGGAAATTGTCAGAGTTGTCCCAAGACCTTCAGTTTTAGTAAACATGAGCTTAGAGGAAATGAAGCAAATGTTTGCTCAATTACCCGAAGCTCTAAGTTTGCTGGCTTTAGCTAAAACAGCTGATGGCACAAGAGCTCGCTACTCTAGGCTTTACAAAACTCTGGCCATGAAGGTTCCCTCTCTTAGGGACCTTGTTAGTGAACTGGAGAAAGATACATAAGTCGTCATATGGCATAGAGAAGTTGCAGAGATACTATCCAGCAATGGAGAATCCTTGTGTATTTATCTTTCTTGTGAGGTTTTTGGCTGGGAAAATTCGGAACATTAATTCTACAGCTCCAGTTTTATTATGTGTAATATGTAACTTCATTTTGTATATTGCTCTCATTCACACAGCATTAAGTACACTTCTCAGCACGTGAACTTTTTATAATGCTCTCTCAAGTTCAAAATGAAAACAAATCACGTTGAAGAAGCAGAAATATGATTTGTACAATGAGACTACCATTTAAAGGCTGATAATACATAAGAGGGGAATGTATTGTGTTTAACAGGAAGGGTCTCGACTGAGTCTAGACTTGCCATTTCGTCAAAAGAAGTGAGACCAAGCTCGTTGCCGTGAATTCCGCCAGTGATGAATATTGATTCAATGCCAGAAACATTTGCTCCCTTTATGTCATGATGGAGCGAATCTCCTACAGCGATTGCCTCAGATGGATTATCAACTCCAGCAATTGCCATAGCTGACTCATAGATTATCTGCCAAAGCCACAGTCAAAATCAGGTGCTACAAAGACAAGCAGCAAAGTTCAATATTCAAACGAATTATACACCTTATGAGGTTTTCCCATCCATTTCACTTCTCCTCCCAGTTCTTCATACTTGGAAGCTAGTGTACCTGAATAATTTGTGACTGATTATACGAGTCTTTACATAGCATCATAAGTGGGGAAGACAAAACTGGACAGATTAAGAGATGTAAGTACCTGGCATGATATGAAAAACATTTGCTTCAACAGTCACGTAATCTGGATTGGCAACGATCATGGGGAGTCCTCGAGCTGCAGATTTCTCCAAAATCTTCTCAAGTTCATCAAGAGGCATTGGAGATACATTTCCTGAAGGAAGTCCTAAGGCCTCAGTGCCGTGCGCCAAAACAAAGTCAGCATCTTCCACATTGTCCACAACATTTAGACCTAGACCCTGAAACATAAGCTACATCAAATACCTACTACTAATCTTCATCAATAAATCAGCCAACAATAAAAAATAAAGTGATAAGGAACCTCTAAAGAGATTGCTCCTCGGTCATTCTAAGTCATGTGGATACAACTCCTTCCTAGTGCAGCAAACCAAGGATCATTTCTCCTGTAATAGAAGATATTAATCAGTAAGTTAAGTAAATAGCATCTTTATTGCGAAGAATAAATTGTCAGTGATAACCTTTGCAAAGATTGATGGGTTAGTTCGCCACTAGTTATAGCTCCGGTGAAGAAAGAAGGATCAAATCCAAAGCCTTTCAACTTTTCAATTGTAGTTGAAGCACGTCTAGAGGAATTACTAATAATCACGATTTTAGCACCCGCTGTTGCAAGATTTTTCACTATAGCTCCGATAAAAACAAAAGTTAAGTCAGTCAATAAACAGAACTACGACTTGATTGAAGAAATCTGAAAAAAAATTATGATGAAATAAAAAAATATCAAAGGATATTGACATTTCCCTTTCTACATCACGAGTTATATGGACAAAATATTCATTGTCAAATCATCTCTGACTAAAATCAGATTTAGGTAACACTCATAGGCTTGCGCATTCGGGTATTCGGGTTGGTTCTGATTACCACCTATTCGGGTCCGGGTATTTCGGGTATACGATTTTGCTACCCATATAAGAACCGGTATGAAATCGGTTCGGTACCCGGCTCGGTTCTTACCGCTTCCGAGTCGGGTCGGGTCTAGTTTTTTGATACCCATAGTAGAACCGAAAATAATTCGGTCCTGTTCCGGTTCCGGGTCGGCTCCATAAATTTGTAAAAATTATTGAATAATATGTGGTTTCGGATAATTATACCCGATACCCGATACCCGATATTACCCGATACCCGATATTACCCGATATACCCGACATACCCGAAATACTCGATAATACCCGGAAATAGTAAGTACCCAAATACAAAATCAATTATTTGTATCTTAAAATCACCATAATAATATCCAAATGTAAAACAACAATTGGTTTAGGTTTAAGGAACAATGTATTTGTAATGGAAAACAACAATTGGTTTAGGTTTAAGGAAAAATTTATTTGTAATGGAAAACAACAATTCTTCAATTCGGAATATGTTCTTCATCCAATACCCCTGAAACATATCGATCAAATTGATCATCTTTATGTGCATCATATCGAACAATTGGCAACAACAAATTCAAAGAAACATATATGTAGTCAATTAGTATTATACCTCAATCTTCAAAGACTTCAGTTTCCAACTTCTAAATCTTCAATTCTGTAAAATATGAAAAACATAACCATGTTATTCAACCATAAACAAAAGTATAACTTACAAATTGTTAAAACACATAACCAAATTTACCCATCATGAGCTCATCCTGCATTTCAACATCTGAAAGCATATCTTGTATTGTCATAATGCCTTTATCACTAACATGAACTTCACACTTCAACCATTGTTGCACACACATCAACACTTGAATTGAGTAATTGGTTAAGCAACTCCTTGATGGTTCTAGCACCCTTCCACTAGTACTAAACGCAGATTCAGATGCAACTGAAGACATTTGCATTACAAGAACATCCTTAGCAACCTCTGATAGAATTGGAAACTTCATTGAATTTTGTTTCCACCAAGATAATACATCATAATCTGTTCCAGTCATAATGTTAGGATTCTCAACCTTCTCTTTTAGATAAATTTCTAATTCTGTACTCTCATCTTGCAATCTTATATCAGCCACAAGTTATATGTAGAGAGAATCCATTCTCTCATACCCGAGATCATTTTCCACTGTAAGTGGTTCCATTCTCTCTGAAACAGAATGATCTTGTGAGTAAGACGAATTCAGAGGCGACTGAGCTGGATTAGTAACACTTATTGCAGCCTTATGTCTACTGTTGTACTCGTCAAACAATCTCTGTAAGATGTCCAAAACAACACTGTTTAACTGTGCAAATTCCCTGCTATCTTTACCATAGAGTTTCTCAAAACACAATTGTGCAAACTTCATCTTCTTAGACAGATCAAATACACTAGAAACTATGACCATCTTATTAATTTCGGTTGGACTCCAATACTTCTCTAGCTTCTCAGTCATAGCAATAGCTTTATTCTTCAAAGCCATATTATTACCTCTACTATACGAATGAAGGTTCAATGCTATTGTTACAATTTCATTGTAACACATATACGAACACGTTGTATTCGAAGTTGACAACACTAAAGTACTTTTGTAAAACAACACTAGCACTTTCATCAGAGCTTCTACTGATTCCCAATCAGCAGAAATTGGAGGTCCAATTCTTTTTTTCCCAGAGCTTGTTATCACCTAGAAGCTTTTTAATTTCTGATTTTTTCTGAGAATACAACTAGTATATGTCTCTGGTTGCAGATCTACGTGAGTGCGGTTTAGGTAACCTACTGCAAAAGGTTTTCCAAGGTTGACACTCTACAAATGATAATGGCAGTTCAGCAGTCACAATCAATTCATTTGTTGCATCCCTAATCTCCCTATCAGAGACTTTTCCTAAACGCAGCCTAATTATCCTTCAGTCTTGTAAAGTTTTCTCAAACTGAACTCCGTTGTTTTTTGTTCTCTTTACTCTCATTACCCTGATCTGTTGTCTCTTTCTGTTTACTCCCATAATTAGGAGTATCAGCAGCATCTTCATTGGTAGAAGGTGGTGGATGATCCGAAGATGCCATCTGCAGAACATAAGGAACTCAAATCAGTACCTACTAAGATTATTAATCACTCAAAATCTGAGAGAACATAATGTACACAAACACAAAAGATGTCGGATCAACACTGACACAATCAGACCATGCCCTTTATAGTGTGTCGAGCAACAGTTCATGGTCTTACAGAGACACTATAAAGATAACACATCCACAATCAATTGATTTCATGGTCTTACAGAGACAACAAAGTCTCAGACATGAGTTACATGATGTATCAATCCCAGAAACTACAAACTAAAATCACCTCAATCTCGTTTCATCTACAACTAGACAATGACACCTCACAAAGATAGAAATACGCATGCTTTAATTTCCAAAGACTCAACATCAGATAACAACACCCCTAGAAATATATTCGACAAACATAGCTTCTATGGTCACAAACTTCAGAGAAGCAACAGAACCAGAGATGTTAATAGCATATTCTATTACAGATACTGAACAAGTACTGAGTTTAGCCACAGAACATTGACTACAACCTCAGTTATACTTAACTTTCACTTTATAAGCAATTGACATAATGAAATACTAATTTAATCAAAGAGAACACAACTCCAATTCACATAAACCAGTCTTATAAGGAACGTATTTCTGATTATCTTTTATTTATTTAAGGTTTCTCTATATTATAATCAAACTTACGTTTCTCCAAGAATTTCTAGAAAAACTAAAATCTAACAGGCTTTGATTCACAAAAACTTACCAAAGACTAGTCACATATAAGCAAATACATGAATAAGAATCTAATTTACCATATATTTCATGAAATGTACTATTACAGTAAAATATATGAACCTTTGGTGCAATTGCACACTTACTGTATAGACAACATTCTGTTAAAACTCACCAACATATTACATCAAATTGTACCAACATAAAATCTCAACCAAGTACATCCTTACCAATTCAGTTCGATTTCTTTAAAAATGAAAGGATAATGCCTAATCATTTACAAACTCATTTAAGTCTCTAATCATAAACCAAGACTCAGATAAAGATTAATCGAGTAGGTATTTTTTATAAGACATTAACTTATACTTTTCCATGACCTAAAATCAAAAAATCGGATCAATCAAAACCAAATTTGAATCAAATTTTATGAAAATCACATCAATTACTATAACAAAACCATATTACCAAATGATATCTACACCTAAAAAAATCAAAAAGCTCTAAAAACATCATAACATAAAACCCTAAAATCATAAAATCGGATCAACTACAACCAAATTTGAATCAAATTTTGTGAAAATCGTATCAATTACCATAACAAAACCATATTACCAAATGAATTCTACACCTAAAACCAAAAAGCCCTAAAAAACTGCATGACCTAAAACCCTAAAATCATAAAATCGGATCAACCACAACCAAATTTGAATCAAATTTTATGAAAATCGTATCAATTACTATAACAAAACCATATTAGCAAATGAATTCTACACCTAAAAACAAAAAGCTCTAAAAAACTTCATGACCTAAAACCCTAGAATCTATTATTCAGAATACGGTTCAGTTAACAGTGAGGAAACACAAAATATAATCCAAAATCAAGACTCTACATGAAGAAATCAAACGACAATGTCGGACTTTTTGTTTCACTCTAAAATCAAACGAAACACATAGTGAAATCAGAAGGAAATTTACCTGTGATCTTGCTCTCGAAAGTGCCGACGGAGGAGACAATATCGGCGGAGCAGAGAGACGATACCGCGGTGAAACCGGTGATTCCAATTTGAAAGATGAGTGAGAACGCCAACGAAGAGTCGTCATTCTTAACGAGAAAAAAATAGTGAGAAGAAAACGAAGAGTCTTCGAGGAAGAGCACAAGTGTAGGCTAGTAGCTTAGTTAATAGGTTTATTTTTTTCGGATACCCGATCGGGTATCGGATATTACCCGACCCGAACCGGTACCCGCGGGTAGAGACTAATCAGACCCGATGGTTACTTCCTCCTTAGACCCGATTTTACCCGAAACCGAAATTTCGGGTCGGTTCCCTTTCGGGTAATCGGGTCCGGGTAATTTGCCCAGCGCTAAACACTGAAGCTAAGTCGTACCCGAATATTGAACAGTGAAATAATTGGTTTTGATACCAACTATAAAATGGAATCAACCAAACCGTAGCGACATGCCAAAGCTAAGAAGTGAAAAGGTACAAGTTGAGATTGCACCCGGGAACGAATTTTTGCCATCATGGAGGACTCCATACTGATCTAAGAGCCATGCCTGTGACACTCTTTCATTAAGTTTAGCATGAAAAACAAATCTTGAGAAACATTCACTACTTGACTGATATGGAAGATGAAGCCAGGTGTTAAGCTACATTACATACATTCTTCTAAACGAACATTACTTTCGTAAATGTCATGCTAGCTCAAACGGAAACTTAAACATATAGGCATTTGACCCCCCAAAACATATAAGCATACACACACTCAAGTAGTCAGATTTTTCGGTGTTCTTATTTGGATCCAATTCAAAGTAAGTTGACTGCGTTTGCCAAATTAGAGTGAGAAAAATATGCAATTGAAGAAACCCATTTGTTAACATGATGAAGTGAATAGGAAACATTTTACAATCAGATCATAAAACTAGCGTACAGATGTTAATGCGCTTCTCATACAGAGAATTCCCATGAAAATACTGAAGTAAATAGAGAGAGATAGATGAGGTCAAAACTTAAAATTCTGTGCCTCAACTATGTCTTTGAGGCCATTCATTGGCAGGGAGAGCTGCGACGAACAGATCATATTCCTCCCTGCAGCGACGAGTAGAAGAAGAACTGCTATTTTAGAAAGAATCAGAACTCAAAGAACCATAAACAATCAAAGCAGTCTTGACCACAACCACAATACATACCTACGCGCAACACTAAGCGACTACGCTCCACATTTTAGCTGCAATGAGCCGATATTAAACTTTTGAAATGATGGCTCAATTGGGCTGGCTTTTTCACAGTGGCCCATATTATGGTCTAGTTATAAGCTTGCTTCTACCTCATAACCCAATTTGCCACTCAAGGCAAATATTGGGTTTCTTAATAAAGGCCCATATTGTGGTTTAGTTAAGGCCCAATTATCCAGCCCAAAACCTGAGTTTGAAATAGTGACTAGACAATTAAAAATTATTATTGTCCATTCACTCGCTCTTATCACCAAACCAAACCTTTCCCCACATTTCCACGCGCCCAGACACTCCACTCGCCTTATTCTACTACCGCATACTTCTAAACGACGCCGTATGACAGAAACTGGAGTCACGCGCGCGTGTGTTAATACATTTCTTTTTTGATAACCCACCTGACTCTCCCTTTATTCTTCTTCTTCTCCATTTCTTTTTCCAGTTCCCTTCAAATTCTAATGGCGGCGACATTAGGCAGAGACCAGTATGTATACATGGCTAAGCTGGCCGAGCAGGCGGAGCGTTACGAGGAGATGGTTCAGTTCATGGAACAGCTCGTTACAGGCGCAACTCCGGCGGAGGAGCTCACTGTTGAAGAGAGAAATCTCCTCTCAGTTGCTTACAAAAACGTGATCGGATCTCTACGCGCCGCCTGGAGGATCGTATCTTCGATTGAACAGAAGGAAGAGAGCCGGAAGAACGATGACCACGTCTCGCTTGTCAAGGATTACAGATCTAAAGTTGAGTCGGAGCTTTCCGCCGTCTGCTCCGGAATCCTTAAGCTGCTTGACTCGCATCTGATCCCTTCTGCTGGAGCAAGCGAGTCTAAAGTTTTTTACTTGAAGATGAAAGGTGATTATCATCGCTACATGGCTGAGTTTAAATCTGGGGAGGAGAGAAAAGCAGCTGCGGAAGATACCATGCTCGCTTACAAAGCAGCTCAGGTAATTTCTCTGCTGATTTCATCCTCGAAATTGCATCTGTAGAATTGATCCGATATGGTTGTTGTTTAAAAATCTGTTTCCGAGATTTCTTCTATTGGTAATAGCTTATAAATCTAGTAATTAGTTCTTGAACCTGAAATGGTTTTGAATTTAGCTATTTTGTTAATCAAATCTTCAGAAAGTGGATCGCTTTTCGTATTCATTTGATTTATTCTGGTCTTTTGTCATCTCATTTATGTAATACCAAACTGATGGTGACTTATTGTCCCCTCTTCCAATGTGATGTTTTTCAAGGATATCGCAGCTGCTGATATGGCGCCTACTCATCCAATTAGACTTGGTCTCGCCCTAAATTTCTCAGTGTTCTACTATGAGATTCTCAATTCCTCAGACAAAGCTTGTAACATGGCCAAACAGGTTACTCTCCTTGTCTCATTTTTTCAGTACTCACTGCTCAAGTCTCCAAGTAGTAACATTTCATTCTTTGCATCTCTCTTTGACAACAATATAAATCGTTGACTTGAGTTTGTTTATGGAGAGTTTTCTCCTTTCTTTCTTGACTGTTGACCACTGGTTGACTATTCTAGTGTACCATATTTTATTAAGATGTTTTGTTGGGCAAAGAACTAATCTTTGATCCATTGTGCTTCACTTTAGATCACCTTAAGTGAGCTCTCTATAAAATGCTTGAGAGTCACAGACTCTCTAATGAGCAATATCCATTACTGTAAATGATGTCTCACTCTGTTTGAATCAGAACTTCTTGATCATCATGTATAAGAGATTAAGTAACTCAACAGATTCTATCATTGTGGGGGCATTCTAAATTCTGATGCTCGGTTTACGAGTGTAGGCTTTTGAAGAAGCTATAGCTGAGCTTGACACTCTGGGAGAGGAATCCTACAAAGACAGCACTCTCATAATGCAGTTGCTAAGGGACAATCTAACCCTTTGGACCTCCGATATGCAGGTTAGTCCTCTCAATGTCTCTATCCTGCACCTCAACCTTAGAAACTTCATTCAAATAGCAATACAATTGTTGACTTCATACTGTTAATTATCTTCCTAAGGTATGAAAAATCGCATGCTAGTTAGTGTGATCATGCTGGTCAGATGCCACATTTAGAGACATAAAACAACCTCTTAAGACTGAAATAACTATGAAACTGTTTATGCTGACATATCATCAATACTCTATTTTCAGGAGCAGATGGACGAGGCCTGAGGATCTAGAGGAAGGGGGCAAAGTGTTATGCCTGATGTTTCCGCCACAAAATCGATCTCAAAATCCCCATAACCTTTGTTCCAAAATGTGAAAATTATTTAAGTGTTTATGATGATTATGTGCACAGCTTGATGATTTACTCTGCGCTACTTAAACTCTTCTCTCTTGACATTTATCCTCTCTTGACTTCTCTTTTAAGCCTTGAAAACCTCTTCCTTCATATACTCGTATTCTGTTTCGTCTACTGCCTCCTCTGATTCAAGGTGAAAACAAAAATTCCTCAGAAAAAAAAAAAGGATTTCTTAATTTTTAGGATGAATAAAATGTCGCATATATGAATCCAGTCAAAGCAAAAAAATTTGTGCAACATAGATTGTGGAAGAGATAGACCGTAGAGGTGGAAACACGTTGTAAAGAGGTCGAATCTCATTACACGAAGAGATGCAAAACATCAAAAGTGTACTTGGACCACTTTGTCTGCATTGCATGCATGAAACTAAAAAAAAAATGAAATTGTCTTTTCTCAATTTCTGAGACATGTAATTGTTTTCTCATATATTACTTACAACTTTTCTTTCCTCCCACCAATCTTTTCAGAGAAAGATACTGTTAAAACGAAAGTTGCTTGCTCACACGTGATTGCAGTCCACTCCCATTACGAAATTTGTAAACTTTGTCTTGTCAAAAGTTCAATAACCTTTAAACAAAGAAAAAAAAATGGTTTAAAGATATAAAATCTTGTATTTAATATATGGATTGCTACTTTATTCTTAGAACACCAGAACTCTAAAAAATTTATCCAAAAAAAAAAACACAAGAACTCTATTTCAATTTTCTAATTTGTTTCAAGATACTAATTTTTCTAATTTTCTAGTTTAATATTTTTATAATTATTTAATAGAACATATGTTTCATAGAATTTTTTGGTAACACAAATAAAAAAATTCGAATATAATTTGACTATTCACTAAAATCAAAAGAAAACAAAAAAAATTGTTGTTAGTAAATACTTAACTAGCTTCTTCTTTTTTCCAACGACATACTTAACTAGCTTCCAATTTGTAAATACCTATATAAAATGTTAATTTACTTAATTTGTAACTAAATTACAGATGACTGTTAGTCTAGTGGCAGGTTATAAGTTCATTAAAGGCAGACGCATTTGCATAAAATTTGATATTGAATCTCGCTGCATATATTATATAGGAATTTGGTTACTGACCGATTACTTGTGACCCCAATCCGGATATAAAAAAATCTCTAACTAAATTTGTATCTGCTTATTTAACAACTTAATATAAACGAATCAAACTCTTTATGCTAAAGATAATCATCCACTTAATTTTATTCTCTCACTAAAGAAAATGGATATCTAATTTATATAAATACTAGGATTATAACTATATAATGCATGAATTGATTGTTTTGATTAGTTTTTCAAATCGTGTTCATTTACGTGGTTAGATCCGTGTTGATATATTTTTTTTTTCAACGATAAGACTAGAACAAAACAGACCCAACCAAATCACAAAACAGAAACCTCGGCCAAACTTGGCAAGAGCATCAGCTTTATGATTTAATTGTCGGGGGGAATGACCGATAAAATACAAGAAGAAAACCGTTGACGAAGTCGTCGAAACTCCTCCTGGTATGATGTGAACGCCGGCCACTCCTCGGGGTTGCTGATTATAGAAAAGACCGTCTCGCAATCCGTCGAGATCTCCACTTCCTGGATGTGAAACTCCACAAGCGCTCCCAAGACCCAAAGTACTGCCTCAAAGCTCCGCATGAAGAGCCGATAAACACCGATGAATCCTGAACGATCCCGAGCATACTCCGTCCACCGAATCTGGGAAAGCAAACCCAACCAACTCCTGTAAAGAGGTCAGTATCCTTCCAGGACGCGTCCACAAAGCATTTATAGCCCGTGAAACTTAGATTAGCTGTGGTAGGGAATATCCAAGGAGCCTTGATCCTGTCAAGGTTATAAGATCTCAGTTCCCCGCGGAACTGTAGTATTTTGACGAGCCAGAGTCCATTCTGTGTACTCTGTTGTCGCTCTTTCCATAATGATCCTGGGGTCAAGATCAACTTGCGAGATGCAAAACTCGTGTTGCGTGCTTTCCAGATGTACCAAATAAGCCATGGAAAACTGGCGCACTCTATCTGATTTCGTACGCGTGCAATCAAATAATCCAAATTTATACCAAACTGATCCACCCGGGAAAAATACCAAGTGGACTCGGTATCTGTTGATAAGGCCCAACTTGACGTGCTGGAGGACATTCAAATAAAACATGGTATAACTCGATTCGAGGATCCGCCCCACATCTACTACACCTCATATCGTTTCCAAAACCACGTTTGACCAAATTTTGGTACACTGCCAGGCATCCTGACAATGTCTGCCAAAGAAAGTGTTTCAATTTTGGTGGACAATCTAACTTCCAACATTCCTTATGTAACAGAGCAAACGAGGGACCATAACTATTCTTGTCCATATCTCGTGCACTGACAGCTAATTGATATCCCGACTTGACCCGGTGTATCGTCCTGATGTTGTATAGTACCAACTCCAGGAATCCTGTTTCGGATCATCCTGGTTATCGGATTGCCAAGATCAGTTGGGCATCCTTTTGTCCAAAATATTGCTGACTAGAGTCTGATTCCACTGCCCTTGTTCGGGAATCTATAAATTGATTCACCGTCAAATCTGGAAAGATGTGTAAGTCTGATCGTTCCCCTGCCCTTGGCATAACGGTCAGGGTATCCAAGGATCTTTCCAAATACCAGTACTTCTACCCATCTCCCAAACTCCTAATTAGCCCGTTTACTAGTAAAGATCGTGCCGACATATATACTCCGCCATCCATATGACACATTTCCCCTAATAGTTACGTCCATAACAGTCGTGTCCCTATAATACTTCCCCTTGAGCACTTTTGCCAACAAGGAATTTGGGAACGCCAGTAATCTCCATACTTGTTTTAGCTAAAAGGGGCCGAATTAAAGTCCTCTAACATTCGAAAACCCAAACCACCACTGGATTTTGGGTGGCATAAATCTTTCCATTTTTTCCAAGGGATACCCTCTGATAGACCCAATAACTAGACCACCAAAAATTAGCTATTGGCGGATTGAACATTGTGAATTACACTCTTTGGAAGTCTATAACAGCTCATCACATAAGTTGGGCAACGCCGTTAAAATAGACTTAATCAAGATCTCCTTCCCCGCTTTGGAGATAAATTTATTAGACCAAGTAGATAACTGAGCCTGTAGCTTTTCAGCTACAAAAGCAAAGACTTTTGTTCTAGACCCTGCTGCGATTTCCGTGGAGGCCTAAATACTGTCCTAGACCATCCCTTGTACTAATTCCCCAATATTTGTTGGATTTCTTTTTGAATGTCCCAGCCCAACATGCTTCCCAAATGGATCGAGGACTTATCAAATTAATTTTCTGACCTGACATACGCTCATATTCATCGAGTATCTGAAGAATATATGTTGCCTCGGCTGAGTTAGCTTGACAGAAAAATAACGTATCATCCGCAAAAAGAAGATGCGAAATCGACGGACTAGAGCGTGCCACTTTTATCCCAGTAATACAATTATCCTCACTGCGCCTTCATCATCCTAGTTATTAGAACCTCCGTACATAGGATAAATAAGGTATGGGGATAGAGGATCCCCTTGCCGTAATCCCCGTGTTGGAGTGATACGTCCGCCTGGAACCCCATTAATAATTACAGAATATTCTACACTTGATATACACCACATAATGCACTTTATCCACTTGTCACAAAAAACCCAACTTTTCCATTATCTCACTTAAGAAAACCCATTCAACTCTATCATAAGCTTTGCTCAACCTCCGTTTTTATTGCCATGAACTTACTACTTATAGATTTATTTGTGCGTAACGCATGAATCATCTCCTGAACAATCAGGATATTGTCCGAGATC